>LS597145.1:662109-688102 GCA_900490775.1 Pristionchus maxplancki
GTTTTCAATGCCATTTTTGACCTACTCAAATATGAAAGTTCATGTTGCGCATCTGGGAGGTGATAGATAAGGGGGATAGCTACCGAACAAGCATTTGGTCGACCGATTTCATTGCGAATTACGACTGTGCTCCCTCGTCTCGCTTTTTGGTGAAATCGTGTCTAGGGAAAGTGGGCGGAGCTTGCGGCCCCTAATTATGGAATTGAAAAATGACATCTGCACTATGTGCTCCTCAATGACTAGAGTGAACTCTCTGATCGCTGGTTGCTCATTCGCTTTTGAGAGCTCACAAGTGAGCTCACCAACCCTCTGCCTATCGAGAGACTGCGCGAAATCGAGAGACAACTGTCGAACACTATAGTGCACGTTCCTCACACACTGTCCTCTTATGTTTGCTCGGATTTCCCCTTTTCCGGTAGCCAAGATTTGTGGCTGATGGGATACGAAAAGAGAGGCAATACTAGCACTAGCTCGCAAAATGTTCTCGATCTTGTGCGAAAAACTGCTATACGCCTAGTGCGAAATGGGACAGAATCAAGAGATGAAGAGAATTCGTTAAATGATCGATGCATTAGAGACAAGAATCTAGGAAGATGACAAACTGACGCTCAGTCGTTCTCGGGCAGCACTGGGTCGTCGCAAAGCCCACGCCGGGGTGGCAGAAGTGTGACTCGGGACAGCCACCGTTCGCCTCGACCTGAGCATGGAGTGAGGTTGCGCTTTGATCATAACTGGCTCAACAGTATGATGATGCTAGAGAGCCTTCTGTGGTATTGTGAAGGGCTAGAGGACTGTCAAGAGGTACGAATATGGTAGATAATAGGAATGGCTTCGCATGAAATGGCTCTCTTAATTTCGCGCGCTCTCTCGCCGGCCAGAGAGACAAGAGTGTGTGGAAAATTAAGAGACGACCACTTCGAACTCTACTCACCAGCACATTGCAGGAGATTGGCGCGCCGAAGTCATTCTTGAGTGGCTCGCCGGACTCGCACGGATTCGGGCCTGTGAGAAGTCGATCTTGCCTTTTCCCTATCGAAACTGTCATATCGTTTCAACGAGATCGCACACGCTAGAGCAAACAATCAAGCAATCCAAGATTATTTCGTTCTCTGGAAAGATAGATTAGAAGACGCCATAGAAAACAACACTCGACAGATTGATGATTAGTTAGAGAGATGACGTCATCGTCGATAGAAATTAGGTATCACACGCACTCGATATCTTCCAGAAGGTCGTCTGCTCACCGGAGGGCAGCCGGCGGCCGGGACGCATCTGGTTGGGCGGATACTCGCCGGTCGCGGACTCGCCGGTGGTTGATGGCTCCTGAATTGACGGCTCCTTGATTTCATACATCGTATTTTATCTCCATTAGTATAGTGCGACCTAACAGAGGACTTCTTAGAGATGGAATTTGCAAAAATGTTGAGTGCGTCCTCAGGTCCTTAGTTCCTAACTACTAGACTTCGATATACGGGTAAACGTCTCTTCATTTTACACACTCTCTCACCGGTCAGAGAGGCGAGAGAGTGTGCAAAATGAAGAGACGATTACCCGGATTTCAAACTCTAATAACTACTAAGCACCGACCGTCGCTCTCTCCTCCTCCTCAGGGGCCTCCGTGGCTCTCTCCGTGGTGGTGGTAGTGCGCGGCGTGACTGCCCGAGGCGAGGGCCGAATCGTCTGAATGCCGATCTTAGATTCTTTCAGAGGCCTGACTATTCTAAGAGTCCTATTAGAGGCCTGACTATCTCGACTATCTTAAGAGCTCCATGAATATTCAGGCTGGTCAGAGCAGCGAGAAGGTCATCCATTAGTTCTTCCACGCGCACCTGAATCTCAACCGGTTCCTCCTCCACCTCGGCGGCTTCCGTGGTAGTGGTGGTAGTGGGGGTCGTCGTGGTCTGGGTAGTGGGGGTCTGGGTAGTCGTGGTAGTCGTGATGGGCGCCATGGTGGTGGACTCGGGTCCGGGCGTGGGTAGCTCGGTGGTGGTGGGCGGGCGGGTGTGGGGCGTCTGAATGTACATACTTGAGGAATGGTCTGTCTCTCTCATTTCGCAATGCTCTCTTGCTTATCTGATCGACGAGAGAGCATGGCGATATGAGAGAGTGAGACGATTGCTCGGCGGATGTGGATGGACCGCACCGTGATTGGCGGCAGCGTGCTGCTGGGGGCAGTGGGCGCCGGCTGCAGGGTGTTGGGCGGCACGACGACCGGCATGCCGGTGGGCGGCTGCACCGGCTGCACGGGTCGCAGCGGCTGCGGCAGCTGCGGCTGCGTCGGGCGGACGATCTGCAGCAACAATGTTCAGACACATAAGAACAGAACTGGGCAAAAGAACTGAATTGGCCTGTAATGTAACCGCTGGCCAAGCAGTGGCTCCCCGCAGGACGCAAGTGCCTAGATTAACATCTTTACCTTTACCTTTACCTAGGCAAAATGATCTGCAGCCTACCTGGCTGGGATGAGGAGGCGCGACGGGGTTGATCGGGACGATGGGCTGGCCGGGCTGCAGCGGCTGCATAGGCTGCAGAGGCTGCGGCTGCATCGGGACTACAAAGGGAATTATGGGATGGAAGAGAGAGCGCGCTTACCGAGCGGGCGGTAGGTCAGCCGGTAGCGCGCTTGCGGCGCGCACCGATTGGCGCAGTTGGTGCGCATCGGATAGTAGACGAGCTGCGGCTGCTGCTGCTGCACCTGCTGCATCTGCTGCAAATCGGGCTGATTTTCGAAAATACCCAAATACTCACCACCGGCCGCTGCGGAATGTACTGCTGGTAGATGTATTGCGCATTGGAGAGCGCGAGTAAGGACAGGAGAAGAATTGTGGCCGGAGAGGCCATCTCTCACTCTGGAAGAAATATATTCGCGAGGTAAAAAGGTACAAGTAACACAGTTATTCCTTGAGACACAGCATCAAAATTCGGAAGGAGCACGATTGTAATGGGGCTCTTCACGGATTCCCACTCTCCCTCAAGATTCGTCGGGGCGTTTACCCTAAGGGGATCGAAAAAGCGAGTGAGCGAGTGTGTGTGTCCGGCCGTGTCACTGTCCTCTTCCGAATCTCTCCAATTGACCGTCTCTCCCTTCCCTGCGCCCTCTCGCCCTGTTTGACCGGCGAGAGAGCATGGAAAACGGAGAGACCGCCGGAAATAGTGCAAGAACCGAGGAGGCTCCCCTAAGGCGCCGCTGTGAGTACAGAACAAACTGAAGGAGAGATTAGCGGAAGAGAATGGGGGGGGAAAGATCCTTAGTAGTCTTTGAGGAGTGATGGAAGGGGGTTGGAGAAGGGGATTTGATGATTCATCGAATCGCCGTGGGCGAAAATCGTTTAGGAACCATGTGGGGCTTTCTAGGAACCATTGTCTGTTTTCTCTCAGATTCTTCAGAATAATGACGGATTTGGAAGCAGTGGCGATCATTGTGTAGGTTTATGTCCACTGATCTTCAGACTCTAGTGTATCGATGTCCGATCACTTTACTATGCGGCAAACATCGCCCCCCAAACACCGCTTCTCCCTTGATCGAATCTCTCCCTTGCGCACGCTCTCCCGCTACCCTGGTAGGTTAGAGATCGTGCGTAACAAAGATAGTATTCCTCTCCCATGATCTCAAACAGAAATTAGCCGAGAGGTTCCCACGGGCACGTTATAGTGGACAGCGGTTGCGAAACTGCGGTGGAGCTCCCCGGATCCACTCTAGTCTTTGACTTTTGTTGTCGTGTCCCTGAGATGTATATGTGACAATCTAATTCCCATTTTTCTGTGCAAGAAAGGGGCCAGGCATTGCTCAGGCAACCAAAGTTCTTTAGACAGTCCATATCGTGTGACGAGATGATCTCAACCCGACAACCTCATCGCATGAATACCTTGGCCAACTACTTGACCTGAGGGTACACTATCTCCCTCATTCATTGCGCAAACAGGCAAATAGCAGGGATTACGAAAGAGATGGGGGGGGGGCGAGACAAAAGGACATCCTTATCAGACGATAGCCGTGATTGGGTAAATAATATGAGTCAGGCAAATCAGATCAGGGAAAGTAAATCAGTCGATCCTCTTGCCAACGTATTATCGTGCAGACTAAACAAAGCGAGCTTCTCGTGTAGTAATCCATTGTAAATAGCCCTTTTTTTCTGAATATCACCATTCCACCGGCTTTCTCATAGTGTATGACGAGTGATAGTTCGTGCAGAAGGCGGAGAGTCTTTGCTCCCTCAGGGGAGGTGGTACGCGTTCGAACGCGAGTGAGGAGGGGAGGGGATTGTGGGCGAATGAGTAAACGAAACGGGAGATGCATTCAGTTCGGATCGTCCGAGAAAGAGAAAAAATGAGAGTACTAGAGAGCTGAATCCACACGGGATTCACTGAGCTAATGGATGAAATGACCAGAAGGAATATTCTTCAGCATTTTGCTCACAGCTACTTACACATATGCGAAAATGGAACATAATTTTTATTATTTTCAGGCCGGTAAGAACATTCTTCTACACTTCACACCCTGATATTCGTCATGTTGGGAGTCAATTTTGTGAAAATAAATAAATTGCATAAATGCTAAACATCTCGATTAATGGCAGTGTATAAAAAGGATCGTTCATTTCACAGAAAATGTTAATTTTCATATCACAGATCCCCTTTTTGGCCATAAACAAGCCCTTCTGAGAGGCATTTCCGCTTCACTAAACAATGTTCTCGAGCTCTCTTGATTCAACACGATCTCTAACTCGTCAGAGAACGCGAGAGAGCACGCAAGAACTAGAGGGGCAGACAAATCATGACTTTGACCAAGCGCACTTCCGGACTGACCTAAGAAGGGACCAAAGGGGAACCGACTCTCTCCATCCGCATGCTCTCTCGCTTGCTCTGAGGCTAAGCGAATATTAATGCGACTAGCCATTCTGACCCGTCGTGTTCTCTAGGCGATCGGGTATTTTCGAAATTTATATTTTAGTGAAATGCAAAAATCGCGTTCTGTCACTCCTCCGAGAAGAGCCGCACGCGCGCCAGCGAAGCCGTCCGGGACCACCAATGGTTTGAAATATGCTTTTTAACAAAAATAGCGTTTCTCTCACTTTTTCACTTCAAAATATCGTTTAAATCGATCGAATTTAGGGAGCAATCGTCCGATTCTCTCATTTAGCGATGCTGTATGTATGTTGATCAGAGAAGCGAGAGAGCATTGCGAAATGAGAGAGACATTCCTCAATTTAGGCCAGGCCTCATCTACCCGAGGCCCGGGCTCGCTGCCACCTGCGGTGAAGCGAGAGAAGGAGAAGGAGCGGCCCAAGGTATTTTTAATTATTTATTAATTAATAATTAATAAATAATTGGTTAATTAGCTATTAATTAAGCTAATTAAGGTGGACATCTTCCAACAAGCTGAGATCGTGCTGCAGACGCAGCAGCCCGAACCGCCCAAGGTATATATTTTTAAAATTATTTTTTTTCATTTTATTTTATCTTCGGCAACCTGGTGCATGCCCAGGAATTGCAAGAGGTATTGGTAGTGGGACAAATTAATTTCAGCCCAAATGATGCGCTGTTGTACATTAGTCTTCTCACTTTCGCATCTTCCTGCAATTATTGCAATTATTTCTTCTTTTTTCATTTCAAGACTTCCTAATTTTACCGAGCCTAATCGATAATCGAGGAAGACGAGAGATGGCGAGATGAGATAGCGAAGACTGTTGGGATCAATTGGGAAACTGTTTGCTGAAATGACCCTGTTACGTGGAAGACATCGTTCAACAGGCACACCACCTGAGATTTGAATAAATAATGTCTAATGGAGCAATCATCTGACTCTCTCAATTCACAGTACTCTCTCATCGATCAGAGAAGCGAGAGAACATTGCGAAATGAGAGAGACAGACCATTCTAATGTCTAATCGATAATCTGAGATCGACCGCAAGATGGCCGAGCTCTTCACTCGCGTCTTCAGCGGTCATGTCACGAGCATTCCCAAGCCGTTGTCCAAGCTGGTCAGTGGATATATCCAAAAATATATTTTCGAAAACTGAGACCGCCCCCCCCCTGTTCTATTTGTAACAGGCAATATGAATATGTACACAAAAGCTGTACATATCATATTAGAAATAGGTTTTACATTCCCAAGTCATTGTCCAAGCTGGTAAGGATGACCTATCCCTTGATTCCGAGTATTAAAATCTCTTGAAAACAATTATCGAAGTAGTCCCAAGCTGATAATTTTTTAATATGAACGGTTTTGAATTGCCAAAGAGCTGCTACTCGTCACAATCATCCGCTGAAGAGCCATAATCAGGGTTGTCAGAATGAAGAATCCGCCTCTTCATTTCCCGTGCTCTCTCGTCGCTCGGACCGGTGAGAGAGCACGCGAAATGAAGAGGCGGATTCTTCATTTTGACAACCCTAGACATAATTGCAGGTCCGAGTCTTCACCTCGTCCACTTTCACCGACACCACCGTGGAGAGGAACGCGTTGATGGAGGTATGGATTGAAATTTGACTTCCGATCTTTTAATATCTCTGGCGATGAGAAAGTACGCATGCCGAAGAGTCGGTTACATAAAAATTATTTCCTAACAGAGCGATTGCCCTGATGTATTTGTTACTCATTTCGCTGTTTTTTGCAAACGCGAATTTTTCCAGGATGTCTACCCGCGCCTCAAGGAGTACTGCAGGGAGATGCACGGATTGGACTTTCAGGTTATTAATTAACTAATTTAGAATCATTAATAATTAATAAAATCTGGTTTTCAGCCCAAAATTAATTACAGCTCGTCTAGGCACGGTAGAGGTGGTTGATGATCGACAACTGACTTTCCTAGTACGGTAGATTACTAATTTCCTTTCTCTAGGTACGGTAGAGGTGGTTGATGATCGAGAACTGACTTTTCAAATTACGGTAGTCAACTAATTTCCGGTTACGGTAACTAATTTCCGGTTACGGTAACTAATTTCCGGTTACGGTAACTAATTTCCGGTTACGGTAACTAATTTCCGGTTACGGTAACTAATTTCCGGTTACGGTAGCTAATTTCCGGTTACGGTAACTAATTTCCGGTCGTGGACATGCGCTGGGGCGTGCGAGACGAGGCGACCGACGACCATATGACGACTAAACTGTGCATCAACGAGATCGGCAACTGCCAGAGGCTGTCGGTCGGGCCGAACTTCGTGGTGAGCATGACTCTCTCGATTTCGCAAGCTCTCTCGTCTTCTCTGACCGGCGAGAGAGCATTGCAAAATGAGAGTGCCGTAAAAAAATTGCACAGCCCTGGCGGGCCTGACTCTCTCGATTTCGCAGTCTCTCTTGTCTTCTCTGACCGGCGAGAGAGCATTGCGAAATGAGTGTCGTAAAATTTTGCGCAGCCCTGGCGGGCCTGACTCTCTCGATTTCGCACGCTCTCTCGCTCTATCTGCTCGATGAGAGAGCGTGGGAAATGGAGAGAGACATATGTTCTTCAGTGTATTTTGTTCTGTATTTGATGAAAAAGGCAGGAAATATACTAGACGCTTCAATTCAGGTGTTTCTCTGTCAAAAGTACGGGTACCGTCCGATCCCATCCGAGATTCTCTGCACCGAGCTAGAGATGCTCAAGCGCACGCTCAAGGAGGAGAATGACGTTTGTTATTGTTTTGATTTGTTGAAAAACAAAAACAACAACAATAACAACAACAATAACAACAACAACATTAAAGGACACGTCGGTCCTGGAGACGTGGTACATCGAGGACGCCAATGCTGTGCCGTCGCACTTCGTACTGCAGCCGATCTCGTCCATTCTGGTCAACTTCAATAATAAGGTAAATGTTGCAGCACTAATCTTGCAGCTCAACATTCTGCAGCACTGAAATAGATTTTGCAGCATGATTTACAATGTTGCAGCCATTCCGAAGCTGCAGCTGCAAATAGGGCTGTGAATTTTGCAGCACTCATCCTGATATTGCAGCGTAGCATTCTGCAGCGCTAATCCAAACTTTGCAGCGCATCCCCAAGCTGCAGGAGCAGGACGCTGCGACGTGGTGGGAGACGGAGGAGCGCATGCAGCAGCTGCTGCGGAAGGTTATCTTTATCAATCGCATATTGTTAGATGAAAACAGCTCTTTGAATGTGTCAATGTCAGCACAATATGCTCGACAATTCGCGAAAATGATGAGACGTGGGGTTCTGAGAAAGGTTAGGAAAGATTACATCTTCGGAATCGTGCAACGATACGTTTACCGAGTCCCCACTTGAATCTCTATTCCCTAATCGTTGATCTTTGATCTATAGTTGATCTCCATCTTTAAGGCAGCTCGAATCTGCTACGAGAAGGGCTTCCTCTCGCACGAGGCGCAGCACAACTACTTCATGTCAGGTGAATAATATTTTCCATCTTTCAAATCTCGTCCTTAATCCCGTTCCTTCCACTAGTCCTTTCATCGTTGTCAACCTGTGAAATTTGCTTGAATTCTGAGACAAAGTTGCTTCTTTTCTTGACCAATTTTAGTTATTGCCCCGCGAATAAGAAGACAAAAGTCATCATTTTAATTCAGTCACGGAAAGGGAGGTCATCCACGGTATTCTCAAGGCGAAGAATCCGGACGAGCATTGTATTTGTTATGTGAGGTAACTCATCTTTCATTAATTCGCAAACTCTTGAATGTTCCGTACAAAGCATATTCCGTTTTGTGCAAAGCATTACAGAAACAAATAATTCAGACTAGGGATGGCTTCGCAAGAAATCGTCTCTTCATTTCGCTTGCTCTCTCACCGGTCCGAGAGGCGAGAGAGCGTGCGGAATGAAGAGAGTCATTTCTTGCCAAGCCATTCCTAATTCAGACACATCAACAACATCGCCGTCTCTCAGACGCGCACGGCCAGCAAATTCGTGGACATCACACACAATCATGCGAGTTTATTCCTCGATTTTCGAAATTAAATTGTGCTAAAATGTATAATATTTGTCACTTCTTCGGTTTCTGGCCCCTCTTCCCTTCTCGCTTTCCAATTCCCTCCCATTTATTCCTCGTAATCAAAAGTTTCCCTCTGGGTGGAGGGTTGAGGGGCCCAGAAACCGAAGAAGTTCCTAATTTTTAATTTTAGGTCAATACCGAAGCACAGAAACTGCTGGCGAACCTGAGAGATGAGCGCGTGCCCGCGAAGATATCCGCGGAGAATATACGAAGGTTTCTTTCATTGATTTTTTTCTTCGACGCTCATTTTAACTAATACAAAATGGATATACAGATAACTTAGCATGGTTGATGCGTTTATGAAAGTGTCGTGAGCAATCGTCTGACACTCTCATTTCGCATTGCTCTTTCGTCGGTTAGAGAAGCGAGAGAGCATTGCGAAATGAGAGAGACAGTCTTCGGAACTTCAGGAGCACCGTCGAGTGGGCTGGTCGGGACGGCATCGACGTGCAGTATCACGCAGAGTACATCAGACAGTTCTGCTCCGACTTCTACAAGAGAATCACCAGGATGGCAAGTTGGATAGAATCACTCCATGAGCCCGTTTCTGTAAGAGCCAGACAATGTCCGTACAGGGAAACAGATGTGAACCGAGATGTACGGAGCCTGGTAGACGGTTGTCCGTTTCTTACGCAAACGGGCTCCAATCTAGCCAAAAATATAATGAATGCAAAGCATTCCTATGGGACTTTTTGCGTTGTTTTTTTAAAGGATTAGGAACCTGGAAAAGGTTGATCTTTGATCTTTGGCATTTAATTCTCTTCCAGGTCGACGCGGCAATGGCAAAGCACGCGCAGCAGCGCGACCCGCTCTTCTCCGAGGTGAACTTAGTTTAAACTTAGTTTAAGGAGCCTGAAATTAGTTTTAAAAGATAAATTTATATTGGGAAACTCAAGTCAAACTTCCTTATGAATTTACTTAGAGGCTTCAAAATTGAATTTTGAGCAACTCTGAGGCATGGAAACGTATTCAGGTGCTTCAACACCTCGACAACGTCCGAGCCGTTTCCGCCAACTTCTTCGGTCGAGTGGAGCAATTGGAAGTGGCTCAGCAATACGTCCTCTCTCCGTCCAATCTGCCCATTATACTGCAGGTCTGGAAAAGAAGCATCTTTCAACAGGCAGCCAACGTTTGATAAGGCTAACATTTGATAAATGATAGACTGATTGATTGAAAAATAAATAAATGATAGACTGATTGACTGATTGGTTTAATAATAGAATTGACCTTTATCAAAAAAAGGACCTGGGTATAAAATAGCTGGTGGCTCAAAAACAGTCCTCTCTCCGTCCAATCTACCGATTATACTGCAGGTTTATGTTTTTTTGTTTATCGGTTTTCTTGTAAATGGATCTTTATCAAAAAAGTGCGACCTGAATACAGAACAGCCGGAAGTGGCGCCGCAGTATAAAAAATTTTTGGCATAATATAGATAGAGACCGCAAGCTCCGCCCACTTTGTGTAGAGGGAGAAGGGACGAAAACCTGCGCGGGGGCCAGACTATGCGAATTCTCAACCAATCTTGATGCGATAAAGAAGATTCGGTAGCTATCCCGACTCGTCACAAATGGCTCAAGACGCATCTTGATCGGACAATTTTGTGTAGGTCAAAAACGACCGAAACAGTGAAAAATGGGTGTTTTGGGTATTTCTAGTTAGGGGACATAGATGCGTCTGAGGCATATGACTATTTCGAATATTTCCGGAATTTTAGAATTTTTTTCAGATTTTTACCATTTGGCGCCGAGGAGTCTCGGTAGCGCGGGGAGAGGGGAGCGAGAGGGCGGGGGGAGGGAGAGAGACACGTGCGAGAGAGGCTCCGCCCCTTTCACTCTCTCACCCGATCTCTCCCTCACGCCCGGTGTGCCTTGCGCGCGTGGTTTTCGGAGCACAACTTTTGTTCTAGATGATATATTCACAAACGCTAAAGAGTATGATGTTATTTAGACACATATCTACACTTTGAGCACATGAATTACCCGCCTCACTCAATACGGCTGATCACCTTGCGGTCTCTAAATATAGAGTAAAATTAGAGTGATAAACGTTTTAAAAGTTATAACAACCCAATATCAAATTCAGGGCGAGAACGGGTGCGGGAAGACTGCTCTGCTGGCTAAGATCGCCTGCTCCATGAGAGGGTGGATGGGAGACACGTCGGATCCGGTTATCGTGTTAAGATTTCTTGGTATGTCTGCAATCTTGGAAAGAGAAAAAAGCGTGTTCTGGGGAGAATATAACAGATACTATGTTGGTAAAAAGGCAAGCCTGCTCCATGAGGGGATGGATGGGAGACACGTCGGATCCGGTTATTGTGCTGAGATTTCTTGGTAAGAAACTGCTTTGTTTAGCGTAGTGAGAAGGGTACGTTATGAAAGATAGGAGAGTCAAGATCAGGGGAGAGAGTAGGATCGCCTGCTCCAGGACGCGAGTCGCATAAAAAATTTCATTGGTTAGTTCCTAATGGCCTCACCAGTCTCATTGAGATCACTGCAGGTACCTCTCCCGACTCCTCGACAATAGCCCCGCTGCTCACTTCAGTGTGCGATCAGGTTTGATCCTTTATTACTCTATAGGTATAATCTCAAGATGCTTGTCTGTCCGTTCGTATCTATGTGTGCATGTGTGTATGTGCGAACTGGTCTGCTAGTTCAAGCAACAGACACTCTCATTTTTCCTTTGCAATACCAATATTCAGTGGGTACAACTGATAAAAAAATGAGCAGAAACGATAAAATCACAATCAGATCGCCCTGAACTACGATGAATCGCAGCGAGGCTCGGCGCCGACTGAACTATCCAAGCTCTTCCAGCACTTCAAGAGAATGACTACGTTGGCGAGCAGGGAGAGACCGCTGGTGACCACTTCTTCCATTACTAAATGCAGGGAAACATTTCGAAAATGCGGGTGCTATGACAAGGAATCATCTAGGAAGCGTGGGCGATGGTTCATGAATACTTCTTAGAAGAATGGCCTATTCTTTGTTGGGTTGATCTTTGATCTCTGAACCCTCCTTCAGATAATGATTTTCGACTCCCTCGATCTCCTCTCCAAGATCGACGGAGCGCACGAGCTGCTGTGGTTCCCGCCAACGCTGCCGAGCAATGTTAAGGTGATTATTAGCAATCTTTATAGCGCATTTCCACCATGCCTCCGTATCGATAATCTTACTGTTGTGTATTTTAAATTTCCAACAACGCGGCCAAGAATGTGGTTCGTTAACCGATATAAATATTAATTGGCACTAGTGTGATTTATTACAGCCTGCGAAATTCAAAACTATGACATCACTTTACAACTATTCTGCTCCATAACTTGGTGCTTTTGAACAGTTTGCTCACTCGCTAGACGACATGTACCCGTGTTAATCGCGCGGCTCTGAAAGTACATTTCGAAAATGCAACACCTCACAGCTCTTCTGTTCGATCACGCCCGGTGCGTCGACCATTGCGAGCACGATGAGACGACTCGTAGAGGAGGAAGAGCAGTACGTGGAGGTGCCCTCGCTGGGAATGGTAAAATCATAACTTGACATAATTTCGAAAATAAATGGTGTCATGAAAGCTTTCTTATTGGATATGAGGTGCCCTCGCTGGGAATGGTAGGGGTTTTGCTATTTTAGTGCCCTGATTTTTTTATGACTGGCTTCAAAATGATAATTGCATTGAGTGATAATTGATAGAAATGTCGTAGAGGAGGAAGAACAATTTCGAAACTGAAGCTTGCTTATTGGAAAATTTGTGGGAATATTTGGAGGGGGTGGTGATGAGATGACTCGTTGCTATATAATTTCAAAAGTTAGATTTTAAATAATATTTTAAACATTCTTCCACAGGACCTCGCTCTCGAGACCATCCGCGAGTGGCTCAAGTCCTCTGCAAGGACCATTTCACATCGACAGGTAATCTGCCGCTATCTAGGTCACAAACTTCAAGCCTTTAGCGGGTCAAGGTAGTTCAGAAAATCGAAACAAAACAAATGAATTGGGTGCTAGGTCGGATGAGAACCGGAAGCAGAGACGGCGTTGCGAAATAGTTATATCTCGCAATACCGTCTCTGCCATAACAGTTGTCTCTTGCCTACTTCCGGTTCTCAACCGACCTAGTGCCATGAATTGCAGTGGGAACTCGTCACCAAGGCCCTCAACAAGTGCACCCTTCCACTGTTCGTCAAGTTGATCTTCGCGACCGTGGCGAGGTATGGAATATTAGTAGAGTTCGAAATACGGGTCGCCGTCTCTTCATTTTACACACTCTCTCGCCTCTCTGACCGGTGAGCGTGTAAAATGAAGAGACGGCGACCCGTATTCGAACTCTAAATATTAGAAAGTATTGGAAACCTCGGTGGCACAGTGCCACAAAGTATGGATACCAAACGTCAGGGTACTTTTTTTAATGGACCTCCAAGTCCCGTCTCTCAGAGACTAAGTAGATATTGAAGCATTGGAGCTCATAGTAAGGGCTACAACATCACTACCATCATTGAAAATCGTATTCTTGTCTCGAGGAGACATGCCACCGTTGGATAATGGGGTTCATTGTCAAGAGCTGCTAGATATGACATTTAGATTAGAATAATTCCATATTTAAGATGGAAGTCCTACTCCCGCCCGCAGGAGACGATCCTCTTCCAGTCAGTTCAAGAGAGCATCCACGCGCTGCTGCAGCGGACGGAGGGGCAGCACGGTGAGGCTGATAGCTCATTGGTAAAACACTTGTCCGGCAAGCTGAAACCACCGGTTCGACTCCCGGCCTGGCATAAATCTTTTGCTATCTCTTAGGAGTCGTAAATGAAATTTTCAGGCAAGCTTCTCGTCTCGCACGCCCTTTCCTACATTACCGCTGCGCGATCCGGCATTTCCGATTCCGAAGTGGAGGACCTGGTACGGTTCCTTATCCATTGGGACATCGATGTCTGAACAGTGGAATATACATAGTTTTGCGAATTCTGCCCCCTCTTCCATACCTGATCCTCGTAGTCACAAGGTTCCCTCTCGATGGAGGGTTGAGGGTCCCCGAAACAGCTGAAGTCCTTTGGATTGTCCACTCTCACACCCGCCCGTTAGAACAATTGTCTCACCCCCCCCCCCCTCCCACAACTAAAACACCTTTGCGGATAAATATTATTATTATTATTATTATTATTATTAGATCTCGCTGGACGACAAGGTGCTCGACGACATCTACCAGTACCATCTGCCGCCCGTGAGAAGGATCCCGCCGCTGTTGTGGAGCAGGATCAGGTGTGCTAACGTATTTACCTTCCTGACTCCCGGTTTGTCCATTAACCTTTGCTCTTTAATGAAATTGTTCCTGATAAGTATATGAGGAATGGAATATCATGGATAGCAGCACCAATCAATTGAAATGAGCGATGCTTATCCGGACCTTAATAATAAGTTGATCGCGCAGTACGAGGTAACATAAGTGGGACGAGTAGTCTGATTGAAATGGTTACATCGGCAACAACAACAACAACAAACACGATAATACGACCTTCCTTTCCAGGGCCGATCTGCCAGGCTACTTGAGCGAGCGTGCTGCCGATGGCGTGATCGTGCTGAACTGGTCCGTGAGCTTTTCTTTCACAACTCAATTTGCTTACGTGCTCGAATCGGTCATTCTATGATCGGAGCCTGCATTATGCCTAGTAGAAAACATTGGCCCTAAAATCAGGGCTACATGTAAAGGTATCTGCCACCCCTCAGCGTTCAGTATGTCCCGATATAATCGCCGACCTATGCGTGAGGCTATACTGCCTTTCCTGATGCCTCTCCAGGTACCACGAGCAGTTCCGTCAGGCGACCGTCGAGCGCTACTTCAAGAACCTCAACCATCTGGAGACGTGCCATTCTTCCATTGCGGAGTACTTCCTCGGTAGGTCTCTCATAGAGTTCGAAATACGGGTAATAATCTCTTCATTTTCGACACTCTCTCACCGGTCAGAGAGGCGAGAGAGTGCGCATAATGAGAGACGGGACTCGTATTTCGAGCTCTAGTCTCTCAACACTTTACGAGTGTTATGACCAGGACCATCATCATCATCATCATCATTTATCCAGGTCGAATTGGTTACAATAGGGTCAAGTACAGTGAAAATGGACCGGATACAGTGAACCGGAATTGAGAAATAGCTAAGTTCGAGCTAATGTGTAGAGAGCGTAAGCCCTATTGTAACTACGTTTGACCTGGATAGATGATGATGATGATGAACTCTACATTTCGAAAACCACGCTTATTCAGGTATCTGGGGCGGCGTGCCCAAGCCGTACCAATATACGGAGATGCAGAAGCAGCGGTGAGTTGATTATTCAAAGTAATATGTTTAATAAATAAAGCACAAGCGTCATCGTGCCCCCCCCCCCCCGGCGAGAGCGTCAGAGATACTCTCTCGGACAGAGACGCAGAGGAGGGAGAGTGGCAGAGACTCGCCCTTCCATAATGATTACTAAATGTTGTGAAATAGGTGGAACATGAGAAAACGTATTGTAGACCAAAACGCAGCCGTAGGCGGTGAACGACGCTCTTCTGGTATGTTTAATATATAAAAGAGTTTAAAATGGATCTCATGTTGCATTTTCTCAGTCTAAATAGTCTTAATGTTCGTAGTGAGCTTCATTTCTCTACTCTATTTAACGACAGCGCGTTGTTAGAAAGATGTTCCATCGCATCTAAGAGATCTAATAAGATCTAATAAGATATAATAAGATCTAATAAGATCTAAGAGTTGGTTTAACAGCTTGTAATTAATTAATTAATTAAGCAATATCGGAATTGATTTTGTTCAGCTTCGGTGTGGCCGAGAACGAGGGTCTCGCGGACAGGAAGGTGCCCAAGCAGCCCAACGTCTTCCAGGCAAAGGATGGCAAACCGGTGGGTCAGCTGTTTGAAGGATTTTCATCCTTCATGGATTTTTTGTACCGACAAGATTCACAACCAAGGTAAAGGTTAGGTTGCTTCCACAATCAAGGCGATTTTACAGTCGACCACGCCTGGTGGTGTACACCGATAAGGCCGTGTAAGGCGAACTATGGATGGTAGACCTGTTTATCTTTCGTAAAGCGTTCGCTTGGAGAAGAAGACCCAAAAGTGACCAATGACATATCAAACTCCTACCTTTGTAACCCTCGGATATGCATCTTCGTTTAGTTTCTTAGAGATGAAGACGTTAAATTGGCAGGACTGCCTTACAGATCGATCAGTGGAGTATCATTTTGGGCACTCCAGACTGAACTAGCCCAAAATTATACTGGCAGTGTCCTCCCGCTAGCCCAGTCTCGAAGTCGGGATGTACCTTTACCTTCCAGATCCGCTTCAACACTCGCAAGCTCAACGAGCTGCCCTATCACCTTCTCAGGGCGGGAAGAACGGAGGAACTACTGAATCTGTGCCTGTTCAACTATGACTTTCTGCAGGCCAAGGTAGCATTTCTAATAAGGGCCTCGAGTGAGGATGGACTAGGCAGGGATGGGGGCTGAATCTGTGCCTGTTCAACTATGACTTTCTGCAGGCCAAGGTAGCATTTCTAATAAGGGCCTCGAGTGAGGATGGACTAGGCAGGGATGGGGGCTGAATCTGTGCCTGTTCAACTATGACTTTCTGCAGGCCAAGGTAGCATTTCTAATAAGGGCCTCGAGTGAGGATGGACTAGGCAGGGATGGGATACTGATGAGTGTCTGTTCAACTATGACTTCCTGCAGGCCAAGGTAACCTTCCTAATAAGGGCCTCGGGTGCGACTAGGAAAACAACGGTCTTGCAAACAAATGTTCCGTAATAGGCCTTCCGAGAACTTGTAAAACCTGACGTCTGTGATATAGCATCTGGTCTAGCATTTGTTACCTGCAAGACGCAGGGGTTTAGCATAGCGGAGTCACATTTACGACTCGTGAATTTGGTTGTAGACATAACTGCCACATTCCACAATTCCTTCTCCCCGAGCTCGCTGCGTCCGAGCCAATAGACCAACCTACCCGTCCCCAATGAAACTCTATACGACACATGCTCCGTTGTTGATAAAGATTGAAGTTTTGCCATCTCTGGCAGCATCGATTCTCCTTCTCAGGTCAGCTCCTTCCCGCTGCAAGCAGTCATCGGCGACTACGACGACGCCATCACGAACCTCAACGACGGCGACGTGCGAAGGCAGCTGAATCTCGTCGCTGACGCCCTGAGACTGTCCGCCAGTTTGCTGAGGTAGACTACGAGTCATCATCTATTCTATTCTTATTCTTATATTTTATTCACCAACTCAAGAGAAGTCGGGATTGACATGAATTGGGCAACGGGTGGTATTAGAGCTCAGGCGAGCATCGTCTGACGTTTCCAAAAGACGAGAATAAATAAATACAGTGCTATCTTGAGGACTACCGGCCTTAAAACACCATTCCCCATTGCTTTTGGCAATTTCAACTCGAAAATAAGAAATAGTGAATCTTTCGCCTTTCCAGTCGCCACCCCACGATGCTTCCCTTCGAGCTGGTCGGCCGCCTGCTTCCTCTCGTGCCCAACAACGCCCATCTGGCCAAACTTCTGATCGAATGCGACCTGGAGGGATGCAAGACGTCCGCCTTCTTGCCTGGTGAGAATTACGTCCTCGCTCATTTCTCTGCATTAAAACCGAAAATCGTGTACTTACGTCCCTCTAATACACGGCTGTTAGTCTAACGGAGTTCTGTCTACGGACTGAAATATGAAAATCTGGAGAAATAAATGCACTATTGCAGCCCATCACTGCTTCCACTCGCCCGGAGGCCCGCTCAAGTTCTCGCTTGAGGTAATGTTTTGATGAATAACAACAACAATAACAACAACAACAACAACAACAACAACAACAATAACAGGAGCACATGTTCGCCGTGTTCGGCATGCAGCTGACGACGGACAAGAAGATGCTCGTCACGACGTCGAATCAGGTTTCCGATTCTGATTCTGACGTCTGATTTCTCGTTTAAAGAAGGCGAAATATGAAAGTTGACTAACCTGACAATGCTATGTTGTAGCAATTTTTGCCATTTCAAAGTTCTGATAACCCGATATCTTGTCTCTGATTGTTGCGAAATGAGTGGTAGGCCTTCTGTAATCTCTCCCCATATTATCTCTGAGTGCATTTTTTAAGAGTTTTTCTTTTCTAACATGCCTTTTTCAAGTTCCGCCGAATCTGGAAAATGAATCGATAAATAGCCGAGATTCCATTGCAGATTATCGTCTGGGACGTATCAACTGGTGATCTAGCCCGAGTGGTCAACCCGAACATTGATGGCGTGTTCTTCGGTGAGCTTTTTCATTCTCATGTATCAGAATGCCCGTGCTCTGCAAAAACTATTTATAATTCGCTACTATTATTTCTGGCGATCTAGTTTGTTTAGTAATGAGATGCGCTATCAGGGAAAAACAATAACAATAACAAAAACAATGACACAACCTTCAGGATTGTCGTTGTCGCCAGATGACAAGTACGCTGCTGCTTATACGAATAACAATCAGGTTGGACAAGTTGAGATACTCGTTTTTGCTGCGACTCGACAGTATTCTTCATCGACGATGACGTCGGTACTCATTAGATCTCGAAATACGAGTCGTCGTCTTTTCATTTCACACACTCTCTCACCAGTCGATCGGGCGAGAAAGTGTGCAATATGAAGAGGCAGTGACTCGAATTTCGATGTCTAAACTTCATCGTCGATGACATCGGTATTCAGAACCCTTCCAGATTATCGTCATCTCCCTCATCACCGGTGAGTACCACAGCATCGAGCCGGAAGCAATGGTCAACCAGATGGAGGTACGACTCGTCTCTTCATTTCGCACACTCTCTCACCGGTCAGAGAGGCGAGAGAGTGTGCAAAATGAAGAGACGATTAATCATATTTCGAACTCTATGGCACGTGCTTATGAACCAAATCCGGAATTCTGTCACATTGTCCTGTCTTCTGTTGTAACCGCAGGTGGAAAACGTGAAGTGGACAATGAGCAATGATTCATTAGAGGCCGTCCAGGTCCACCCGAAACCTCTAGAATTTCAAGGTAATTATAATAATGCAGAACCACATATTTTGTGGTAATTCCGCTATCTATCATACCACAAACACTGTCCTGAAGTGAACTAAAGAATTTTTTAAAAAAAACTAAAGCATTAATCATGATTTTCACAGGTGGAAAACGTGGAGTGGACGCAGGGCAACTCCACGTTATCTTATAGATTTGTAGATTTTACTAAACGATGGTGATTATCCGATCTATCATAAAACAAACACTGTCTGACATTAAACAAAAGCACTAATAATGATTTTCACAGGTGGAAAACGTGGAGTGGACTCTCGGCAACCAACTTCTCCTCTGGTCGCGCACACACTTCTTCATCTACGCCCTGGACGGGAAGTTGATGCACACGCAGACGATCGAGCAGATCGGGGGGAGGGAGGTACGGTAGGTTTGGGCAAGGCGGCGCGCGGTAGGTTTGGGCTCTTCATTCTGCACGCTCTCTCGCCTCTAGCGCGGACTTAATCACTCTGGTGCTGTCTAATGGTTGTCTAATATTTGATCTTGCTCTAATGCTGCAGATAGGGGGTATGGAGGTGATCTTATGATTTTTTTACATTTGCCGGCTGTCGCCCAGTTGCGCACTCTGGTGCTGTCTAATGGTTGTCTAATATTTGATCTTGCTCTTATGCTACTGCAACGGTTGCTTAGGTTGGGCATCACTAGGGTCATGCTAGACTCAAATGAAACCCAGAAGACGATCGAGCAGATCGGCGGACGGGAGGTACGGTAGGTTTGGGCTACAATGACTCTCTTCATTCTGCACGCTCTCTCGAATCTATGACCGGTGAGAGAGTGCGCAGAATGAAGAGACCATTTCTTCCATCCCTATGTAGTCTCTTTTCATCCTGTGATACCTAGCTAGATAGAGCAATGCACGGTATTAAAAGGACAATATAATTAATAAAAGAGAGATTGCGTGATCACTTTTCCGTAGGAAACTTGACTGTTTGAAACTGAAGATAGAGATAAGCCATAACAGTGATTGAGTGGGGTAGAGAAACGGACTCAAGGACGGTGATGCACCAGCAAACGATCTAGCAGATCGTAGGGAGGGAGGGAGGTACGGTAGCTTTGGGCCAGGGATGACTTGACTCTCTTAATTCTGCACACTCTCTCGCCTCTCTGACCGGTGAGAGAGTGCGCAGAATGAAGAGACCATTTCTTCCATCCCTATGTAGTCTCTTTTCATCCTGTGATATCTAGCTAGATAGAGCAATGCACGGTATTAAAAGGACAATATAATTAATAAAAGAGAGATTGCGTAATCACTTTTCCATAGGAAAATCGACTGTTTGAAACTGAAGATAGAGATGAGCCACTAGAATGATTGAGTGGGGTAGAGTGGTAGAGTCAAGGACGGTGATGCACCAGCAGACGATCGAGCAGATAGGAGGGAGGGAGGTACGGTAGGTTTGGGCATTCCTCAATTCTTTCAGCTTTGATAGATGGTTTTTCTTGTCCACTCCTTCGATTCTGAAGCTCCTTCTTGTCTTCTTTAGCTCGATTTTTTAATGATTTTTATGATTATAATCTCTATCAAGTCAGCCGGTAATCGCCAGATGAGGATGGGTCTATAGTAATTGATATGGGCATGCCACCAGCCCGCTCCAATACCTGTTGTCGCCGTCGTCGTCGTCCAATACACACGACGACGACGACAGGTATTGGAGTCGTCGGTGTCGTCGGAGTAGCCAATCGGAGCCTCCTTCCAGAAGCTGCTGCACGTCTTCTACTGCGCTCCTCAACGGAGTCGATTCGTGACGTGGTCAGGCGAGAGGGACGACTGGCAGCTGACCATGGTCGGAACGGAGCCAATGGGTGAGGAGGCTATCTTGTGGACCAGGAATGTTAGACAATAAACAGGACACAGGACAAACAGGAAACAGGACTGTTAAAATTAGGCATATCTGTAAGGAGTTCAGTGAAAGATAGAAACTGGCGATGGCTATGGTCGGAACGCAGCCCAGGGTGAGGAATAGAGATCGAAAGTCGCCGTCTCTTCATTCCCCACGCTCTCTCGTTAGTCGACCGAGCGAGAGAGTGTGTGAAATGAAGAGACGACGACTCGTATTTCGAGCTCTAGTGAAGAAACTGTCTTGTAGACCAGGAATGTTGTCAACAAACAAGTCGTGCTGTTAAAATCAGGCATAACTGTAAAGACAGCAGTGAAAGAAAGAAACTGGAAGATGGCTATGGTCGAAACGGAGCTCAAGGGTGAGGAGGCTGTCTTGTAGACAAGAAACTAGCTACGAACCTGACTATGAAGCAAAAGTTAGCCAAATCTATAAAAATGTAGAAAAAAGACGAGTGAGAATATTAGCGACGAAGTCAGAAGTTTAAATGCAGCCAATAATAGATTTCACTCGCCTAATCGGCGCTCATTCCATTTCCCCTTTTCCCAGATATTTCATTAGTTTTTTTCCGTTGCAATAATCGTATTCTTTGCATACGCACTCTCCCATTCAATCAACCAGTCAAATATTATCGAGGCCCTTCCACTCCACTTCTCCCCTCATTCACCCCATTCGACCATGTCGCGAGCGGTCCTCCTCCTCTGCGTCCTGATTCAGGTTGGCAATTATCGATTTTTCGTTGATCAATTATCGATTTTTGTTAGCAATTATCGATTTTTCGTCGACCTACTATCGATTTCAGGCCACCATCGGCAAGGTGGAGGTGATCGAGCCGGAAGTGATCTACGCCCTCTACGAGTGAGCCATTTGACGGCTCTAGTTTCCGGCTCTGGCTCATTTGCCGGCTTTTGCAAATTTGACGGCTCTGGTCTATTTGCCGGCTCTAGTCAATTACCGTATACCCTGGTCGTCAGTTATCGATCGACGCCTACCGTACCCTACCGTACCTCCTTGCAGCCAGAACGACACCTCGTTCGGCACGCAGATCGTGTGGACGTCCGTCGCCATCGTCTTCGTGATCGGTGAGGATACGGTAGCTATCGATCGATTACCGTAATCCTCCGATCGATTACCGTAATCCCGAGTGGGACGTACCGTAGCCCTGGATCATGACACAATCAGTTATCGATCGATTACCGTAATCCCGGAGTACCGTATCTCTGGATCATGACGCAATCAGTTATCGATCGATTACCGTAATCCTTCCATCAGTTACCGTATCCCTTGGCTAATCAGCTTTCGATCGATATATACCGTATTCCTTCCATCAGATACCGTATCCCTGGACTAATTAGTTATCGATCGATAGATACCGTACACCCTTGCAGTTCTCTTCGGGACCATCTTCTTCTTCAATCAATTCATGCAGCACGAGCTCACAGAGTACGCGGTGAGTCAGATTACGGTATTCGACTACCGTAACCCACCTACCGTGTTCTTCCCCAAATCGATTGTGCACACTGTGGCAATCGGGAAGCAGGATGCCTGGGAACTGTAGATTAGGATGAAAATTCGGCTCGCGCCTCTCTCGTTTCGAGTGATCTCTCGTTGGTCAGAGAGGCGAGAGAGCAGGCGGAATGTGGAGAGACGAGTGCTGCAGCTGCTGCATAACTCATTCATCTCGGCTGCAGGTGCTGCAGCCGGTCGCAAACGAGGCAAAGGACGGCGCTGCAAAGGCGAGTCAGCGAGATACGAAGAAGGAGGAAGGGAAGAAGGTGAGGGTTGATAGTAATTAAGGTTAATTAATTAAGCTAATTATCTAATTAGCCTAATGATCAGGACCCGGCGAAGGAGGCGGAGCCGACGTCGAAGGCTCCCGACTCAACGATGACGGCGCCCTTGCCGCAGAAGGGCGTCGGAAGGATGTTGTGAAGACGTCATCTTCGAAGACGTGAAGACGTCCCCCTGCCCCCCTCCCCCCGTCGACCGATAGGGTCATTCATCTTGTATTCAGCGATAAAAAAATCTTGAATATCGTGTGGAGTCCGTTGAATTTTAAAGAGAATCTCTCTCACTGTGCCTATGGCAATTGTCGTACCCCTAATGACCGGTTCCGGATTCCCAAACGCCGTTTGCAGGTCCCGGCTCCATCTCACTGCCGTTATGGCATTTATCGAAGCTGTGAGATAGGGCTGCTAAAGGCCGGTTCCGGATTCCCAAAAGCCGGTTGCAGGTCCCGGCTCGCGTTCGCTTCGCCCGCTGCATCTCACCGCCTCCATGGCATTCATCGACGGCGACTGCACTGAGGGATTCATGTGCGTCGAGTACACGGAGGACCTGGCCGCCGGCAACGCGCATGGTAAGGCTAAAATACGGATGCCGGGCCCGGTTCTCTAATTTATGGTTCTCATATACGCATAGTATAGTAAAATACGGTTGCCGGGCCCGGTTCTCTAATTTACGGTTCCCACATTTGCTTATGCATTCGCAATGAGAGCAGGGAATGCGCATGGTGAGCCTAAAATCCGGTCGCTTGCTCCGGTTCTCTAATTTACGGTTCTCACATGGATGCGGGCAATGCCCATGGTATGCTAAAATAGAGATTCCGGCTTCGGCTCTCTAATTTACGGTTCTCATATCTTCGTTGCAATGACAATGCGCATGATAAGGCTAAAATCCGGATGCCGGGCCCGGTTCTCTAATTTGTGGTTCATATCTTCGTAAAATACGGATGACGGTCACGGTTTCCTAGTTTACGGCTCTGTCGACGGCCCTAGAATAGTAAGATTTTCAGCCCATCTGAAGCCGAACGACGACTGCGGCAACTACGGCATCGTCAGATTCAAGCTGGCGGAGAACGACTTCAGAGTTGAGGTCTGGAAGATGACGTCTCTCTCACTTTCGAGTGCTCTCTCGCTTCTCTAACCGACGAGAGAGCGTTACAAAATGAGAGAGTCAGGTCATTCCTCGACATTTGCAGGAAACAATCACGAACAAGTTAGAAGACCGAGCGAACGCCATGTTCGTGTTCAGAAAGCAACCGAAGAGATTGAGGTGAGGAGTGCCGTCTCTTCATTTTACACACTCTCTCGCCTCTCTGACCGGCGAGATAGTGTGTGAACCGAAGAGACGATTACCCATATTTCGACTTCTAGTGAGGAGTGAGGAAGGTATCCTGCATATATCCCAAATAAGTGTGGAAGATTTTGAAGAATCTAAGGAAGTTATGACTAATCAATTCAAAGAAACCATGAAGATAATCCATTTTCAGAAGGCCGAGTGAAATGCGACGGGCCAGCGAGTTGCTGGCGTTGGCTGCACCGGGTAAGTTATAGGGATGGCTTGGCAAGAAATGACTCTCTTCATTTTGCGCGCTCTCTCACCGGTCAGAGAGGCGAGAGAGCGTGCAGAATGAAAAGAGCCATGTCTTGCCAAGTCATCTCTAAGAAATCCACTAGATCCACTCGCTGAAAAGTCAGCAGATCGTATTTCGAAAGTATTGATTTCCTATCTGAATAACGAGAGAGTACGCAATTTTGAGAGAGCGTCTTGAATATTCCAGTCCGATTCTATTAAATTCGTACAGGTTCCCGTCGCAACTCGGAAGCCTACCCTGGCACTGCCTCCTCTTTCGACTGGCTGGTAGCAGTCACTATTGATGTAAGAACGACGAAGAATCAATAAAATCAGTCCTCGATCAGGGATTCCTGCTCTACCGTAACCTGCCCAGTCTCGGCACCTCGCAGTTACTCACATTAAAGCTGCCAACGAATGTTCGAAATGTGCCGATACGGTGGGGATACGGTCTTGATTTTCTATCTGCATGATGAGAGAGCACGCGATTTTTTCTCGAATATTCCAGACGCTCTCTCAAAAACGCATGCACTCTCGCTGATCGGCGAGAGAGCATGTGAATCGAAGAGAGTCCAGAATATTCCAGTCCGATGCATTCCACTTCCGCACTGACCTTCGCCTCTAATGACACGATCTTCGTGGCGGGAACCAGAAGACATCTGTACCTGTGGAACATCGCCAGCGAGCAGGTGGGGGACAGATTAGGGATGGCTTCGTAAGAAATTACTCTTTTCATTCTGCGCACTCTCTCACCAGTCCGAGGGGCGATAGAGCATGCAAAAATCAGAGAGTGAGATCATTCCTCGGTGGGGGACAGATTGCGAGGAATTGCAATGAAACATCGCTATGATTTTTCCTCTCTGACCGGTGAGAGAGCGCGCGAAATGAAGAGAGTCATTTCTTGCGAAGCCATCCCTAATGTGAAGTCCTTGCAAGATCGCCATACGATGCTGAACAGGGCCCAAATTGGACAGAGAACTAACGTACCGCAGAGTCTCCCCCCAGACGGGAGCGCCGCGGCGGGGCGCGGAGGGTCGCCCAAGGTCGCCCCGACTTTGAGGGAGCTTTTGACCCCTTCAAAATGTGTAGTTTTCTGGCTATTTTTGGCTATGGCTTCCTCTCATCGAGGCCCATCGATCTGTGTAATCAGATTTGTGTTCTTTCACTTTGATCTCTGATCTTTGCGCATGTGCGCCATTTCACCCCTTTCTCATTTCCCTATTCCCTTGTCTGGGGAGAGCGGCTTTGTCCACCCTTCACTCTGTCCCTACACTGTCTCGCTGCTCGGTTGGTTGTGAATCTGCTCTCATTTTTGGCGTTCCTCCTTCGGATCTACAGTTAGGGGCCGCAAGGTGGATCGCAGATATTATCGGATTTTGCCCAAACTCTTTCCAAACAGTCCGCTGGGGACCCAATAACATCATGCTTTTGGCCGTTTGTTGATATCTTTTCTCTGAGGCACGCTAGAACCAAAAAGGTGCTCGGGCATTATCCACTGTAATCGCCTAGAAGTCGAGATGCAAAGTACAGGGGGCGGAGCCTAGAGAGAAGCATCGCAGTCAAATACACTCTAGAGGGCTAGAGGAAACACTCCCTGATGGCTTAGTGGTAGCACGTCTGCCTTGGTTTCCGCTCCTCGTTTGCTCGACTCCACTCCGTTGCAAAAGGTTTTTGCCAAGGCCAGAGATAAACAGTGGAAGTCGGAATCAAACAATTACGCGCGTACTAAAACTTTTAAAAATCGCGCACAATTCAGGGCGATGATATTTATTTGCTTTTTCTATTCTAAGTTGCTCTGACAAA
>LS597145.1:691112-704729 GCA_900490775.1 Pristionchus maxplancki
GAAAGGGGTGAAATGGCGCACATGCGCAAAGATCAGAGATCAAAGTGAAAAAACACAAATCTGATTACACAGATCGATGGGCCTCGATGAGAGGAAGCCATAGCCAAAAATAGCCAGAAAACTACACATTTTGAAGGGGTCAAAAGCTCCCTCAAAGTCGGGGCGACCTTGGGCGACCCTCCGCGCCCCGCCGCGGCGCTCCCGTCTGGGGGGAGACTCTGCGGTACGTTAGTTCCGAAATCCGTGATACGTATCTATTTCCAAACCTCCTTCTTCGGTCGCATAGGTTCATAAAAATGTCTAGTCCTCGCGTTATTTAACTCGGTTTAGAGTGTGTGAAATTAAAATACGGTTTCGTCCAGAGTTTCAACTATTTTTCTCAGTTGCTCCGCGCAGTGGACGCGCACTTCGGGCGCATCCTCAACTTGCTGTCCATCTCGAATCCGCATCAGAATCTGCTCATATCGTCGTCCATCGACCACTCCATCAAGGTCGGTGTTCGCTCGTTTCCCCTGGTTCCTGGTTCATGGTTCCCCTGGTTCCCGACCACTCCATCAAGGCAAGCATCCTCCGTTTATCTTTCCTGAATCCCAGTGAGAAGAGGCCCTTCAAAATGAAGAGAATAGGATCGGACGACAATGCTTGATTGCATCCGGGTTGCAGACACAAACGGAAACCAATTCGCAGATCCAGAACCGTAAACTAATTCGCAGATCTGGAACCGTAAACCAATTCACAGATCCGGAACCGTAAACCAATTCGCAGATCCATAACCGTAAACTAATTCGCAGATCTGGAACCGTAAACCAATTCGCGGATCCGGAACCGTAAACCAATTCGCAGATCTGGAACATGGAGAACATCTTCGAGAAGTCGTACTCGATCTCGACGATGGACCAGCCCATCGAGCTCATTCTCATTGCGAAGAACAACCCGAGCCTCGCCGTCGTCCAGACGCGAAAGTACCTGGGCATATGGGATATACGGTAGGTTTACGGTAGAGCATACTGTAGGGTATGGTAGGGGATACGGTAGGACATACGGTAGGGTGCGGTAGGCTACGGTAGCGCTAGGTGTCCAGACAGACACGTACCTAGCCATATGGGATATACGGTAGGGGATACGGTAGGGGATACGGTAGCGGTAGGTGTTCAGACACGTACTGGGGATACGGTAGAGTACGGTACATTATCGATTGCAGTGCGCACCGCTTCATCACTACGCGGGTGGCAAATGTGCATGGAGCAGTGGTCACAGACTGTCTGTTGTCTGCTGATGGAAAGACGATCATTGCGGTGGGTTGGATCATCGGCGAATTAAAAAGACCTAGCAGAGTATGTAAACGATAAAGCAGTAGCTTACAAATAAGAGAACGAAGCAGCTGTAGCGAGTTAGTGCAGTTTTGTTACGCACTCGCATGAACAGAGATAGCAGAATTAAATCCATGGCGATTTTTTACAGATTTCACAGGGCTCGGGTTGTTCTTGGCAATCAGAAATCCGATTTCCAAATTGACCTCAATTCAA
This sequence comes from Pristionchus maxplancki, assembly GCA_900490775.1. Lineage (NCBI taxonomy): Eukaryota > Metazoa > Nematoda > Chromadorea > Rhabditida > Neodiplogasteridae > Pristionchus > Pristionchus maxplancki. The sequence continues at coordinate 692,639 of LS597145.1, forward strand.
TTCCAGGTCGAGTCGGACACCCTCCTAGTGTGGGAACTACGCACGCAATCTGTCGTCCACTCCCTCCCCGCTCCCTCTGTCCATCAGATTGTGTTTCTGTACAGGGAACACTTCCTGGGTACGGTAGGGTACTGTAGAATTACGGTAGTGAATGGTCCATTAGATAGTCTTCCTCTATAGAGAGCACTTCCTGGGTACGGTAGGGTACTGTAGCATCACGGTTGTGAATGGTAGCTTCATAACTTCTCTACAGGGAACATTTCCTGGGTACGGTAGGGTACTGTAGAATCCTGGAAACTGTAAGGTGCGGTAGCATTGGTAGAGCAGTTCCTTCAGATCAGATCGTCTTCCTCTACAGGGAACTTTTCGTATTTTCCTATCTCAAACGCAGTCGTATATTGAAACCTTCAGAGGCTTGTCTTGGACTACACAGGACTACTTCAGAGATCATTTACATTTTTCTCACTTTTTCCATTTACAATTAATCCTCAGATTTAACCAAATTTTAGGCGTGGTCTACAAGCAAGTGGACACTCCGGAGCACAAGGTGGCCCGATTCGCCGTCTACTCCCTTCCCTCCTTCGACGCGCACTTTTCCTACGAATACCCGTGCAGGATGTTCCGAGAAGCGACGGTGATGAAGGTAGGGGGAGTACCAGAACCCGTGCCACGAGGTACAGGTACGGGTACGGGTACGGGTATGGGTACGGGTATGGGTATGGGTACGGGTACTCTCTTCCCTCCTTCGACGCGCACTTCTCCTACGAATACCCGTGCAGGATGTTCCGAGAAGCGACGGTGATGAAGGTAGGGGAGTACCCGTACCCGTGCCACGAGGCACAGGTACCGGTACGGGTACGGGTACGGGTATGGGTATGGGTATGGGTACGGGTACGACACGGGTACTCCCTCCCCTCCTTCGACGCGCACTTCTCCTACGAATACCCGTGCAGGATGTTCCGAGAAGCGACGGTGATGAAGGTAGGGGAGTACCGGTACCCGTGCCACGAGTATTCGTGCTGTACCCGAACCCATACCCGAACCCGTACTCGTACCTGTGCCACGAGTACCCGTGAACCAATTTACCAACCCTCCTGCAGGACGGCCGCACCGTGTGCCTCGTCGTGCTCTTCAAGGGCCACGACAGTCTGCAGACGATCGACGTCGTCGAGAAGCTGTTCAAGCACAAGTTCAGGTGGGGACGAAGGGAGGCGAGAAACGACCCTCCTGAATTCGCACGCTCTTTCGTCATTTATCTAGACTGCTATGAGAGTATGTAGATACAATCAAAAATCAAGGACCCATACAATCTTGCACAAAACACTCAAATTGTAGAGATTCCGTACTATTTTGTATGCTTTTGTATGATTTTAGAAGGTTTTCCGAACTCTAAATTTGCAACAAATCACAGACCTCGACAAGTGAAGAAGCAGAAGGACGTCATCGTGCATCGTGTGATCGGATCGCCGACGAATAGCAATCATGTAAGGGGCTACGGTACTGTAGGTTACGGTAGCACAAATTATTGATCGCTCCTAATAGATCATCGTGATCATGTGAGGAGTTACGGTAGGGTTCGATAGGTCAGAGAAGTGATCGAATAGATCATGATCCACGATATCTTGAATATTCCTGATAATCAGTAGTCCTAATTATCGTGGTTCAGTTCGCGATTGATTAGCGTATCTTTATCTTATGAGAGCGGATTACGGTAGAGTACGGTGGCTCAGGGTAGCTTACGGTAGAATGCCGATCAATTATCGGCCCATGGTAGATAATCGTTATTGTGAGGGCGGATTACGGTAGGGTACGGTGGTTCAGGATAGAATACTATTACCGTATCCCTAATTATCGATCCACAGCAGATCATCGTGATTGTGAGAGCGGATTACGGTAGGGTACGGTGGATCAGGGTAGCCTACGGTAGAATACCGATCAATTATCGATCCACGGTAGATCATCGTGATGGACGGGGACGCGCGCGGCTGCGTGTGGGACATGAAGAATCGCAAACTGCTCAGAGTGCTGCCCAACTTCAACGGTGAGACTACGATAGATTACGGTAGAATACGGTAGATTACGGTTTTTGCATCTATAGCGCATCACAATTTCAATGGTGGAACATGACAGAAGGGGGGGGGGGGGTGATTCGATCCGAGCTTTGAACGCTAGAATGAACTCATTAGAACAAGCTTTCAGGAGTCGTGAGCAGCGATGGAAAATTGGGACTCTACGCGCCCACCAAGGGCGGGCTTTACGTGAGTTTGGAGATTTTATTGAAGAATTTAGAGTAGTTTAACCATTTTTTCTATATGATAACTCTTTCGTCTGATCGTAAAGAATGTTTATTCATCAGATAATCTTCAAATGAACTCATTACTATATTAAACATAATAGCAAAATATCAAAATTCGTGTAAACTGATCAACACTACCGATAAACCGGGAGAAAATTAACTTTTCCTAGGAATTTCCCGGATTTTCTCGGAAAATTTCGGAAACTGGGTACTGATGAAAACGACCTTCATCAGATAATCGACATGAAGTCCGGCTCCACTCTGCGTACCCTCATCGGGGCGGTGGCTGAAGGCGTCAACGACATCATCACTGCATTCACTCCCAATTGTCTGCACGTCCTGTACTATCACAATGGACATAAGACGCTGAGGTGGGCTGGAATGGTCTGACTCTTTCATTTTGCAATGCTCTCTGGTCGGTTGGAAAAGCAAGAGAAGAAAATGAGAGAGACAGAAGATTGCTCGGTGGGTTGGAAGGAGGTGACGGAAGCTCAATTGTGATTGCCAAAATGATGATGACAAGTGCTGTACAATGAACACAAGACGCTAAGGTGACTAAAAGGGGTCATGAAGGAGATTCTAGGGCACCGCATAGTCCACGACAGATAAGGACAAAAGACAACGATCTACACTTAAATCGATTAGGTGCAATGGTCTATCTCTCTCATTTCGCAATGCTCTTTCGCTTCTCTGATCGACGAGACAGCGCTGCAAAACGAGAGAGTCAAACGATTACTCGATTAAAGGTGCTACCGTGTCTCGGATGGCTCGCTGGTCGGCACGTTCCGCCCTCACGCCCAGTTGACCTGCTGGACTGCAGACGCTAGTGGGAGCACGATAGTTATTGGTGAGGACACCTTTCTCAGCCCTCTTGGCAACGTTCCAAAAACCCAATTTCGCGGCGAGACCACAGCAGCACTCTCTACTTTCGCGTGCTCACTCGCTCTGTCTCTGCTTCTCTCGATCACCCCCTATAGAACGCCGTGTGCAGTCTGGACGGCTGGAAGAGCTAGGAATAAATTACCTAGTGATGACGCAATCTCAGGCGGCCAGGACGGCAGCCTACTCTCCACCATACTCTACGATGATCTCGTCTATGAGGAGGTACGGTAGATGGTAACGGTAGCAATCTCAGCAATCGATATTGTAGGTCAAGCTCAAGCTCGCCCAGCTGCCCAGCCGGAAGCATCTAGCCGACTATCTGCATGTACCGGTGAGAAATTGCGTAATGATGACGAAATAATTGCGTAATGATGACGCAATTGCAGTACGGCACGAACCAAGTGGACGAGATATTCGACGTGCGCAATCTGGGAGCAGTCACAGCGGCAGTTACCCGATTCAAGTCCCTGATTGGGGGCGGAGCCAACTCGAAGAAGAGCCAAGTCTGCTCCATCCAATGATCAATTGATAAAGTACTTTGATGAAATTAGTTTGTAAATAATTAATCGAAATAAAAATATATAAATTAAAAGCAAATAAAAGTTCGCTCTAACTCGAAAATAAGTATACTGTAATTTGCCAAACAACAACAACAAACTACAACAACAAACTACAATGTGGAAGATTTCCTGCGTTTAGCGCGGTATGCTGCTGAATGTGTGTCTCTTGTATTGCCCGACGAGATCTTGGCGATTATTCTAATGTCAACGCGGTTTCAAGGTCATTGCAATGGTCGCATTTCCAGATTTGTGCCTAGATTGATCAGGGGATGTTTGTACAGCTCTAGTTCCCGATTTGAACCGTCATATCGCTGCGTTTCCTCCTTGTAGGTTATCGAGAGAGAGCAAAGTGCATGCGCCCTCGCCTTCTCCTTATTGCGAGAAGGCATTGCCTTGCAAAGTGCAAGCCCTCTGTCCTAATATTGAGTGAACTAGGAAAGTGTGGCTCTGTTTCACCTGCTGTATTGCCAACGCTTCTCCCTCTAAATCGTTCCAATTCGCGCCGTGTTAGTGTGCCATCATCGTTTATTCACTGCGCTTTCCTCTTGTCAGATAGTTTATGCATTCCCCTCTCTCGACTAACGTGGCACCCCCTGGCAACCCAAGCGCCCACTCTTATTGGATTTCCGCTTTTCAGCAGTAGCTCTTCTCTTCTTGATTGAATTCTCTGGTTCGCTTCCCTTCCTTGTATATTCAGCCATTGTTATTGCGCTGCGTATCATGAATCTACCTTGGTTGCATTCCCACCATACCCGAGTGATCATGAACTCAATAAGACGGACGGGGGTGGTGTGAATGGTAGGCACTAACTTACCTGACTTCCCGCCGCCCTGACCTATATTCGTTGTGTTTCCCCACCACCCCATTCGCGAACGCCCCGAACTCACTTGCAAATTGTCCCTAGATCTTTCTTACACCCTAACGTGGCTCTTTTTCTCCTTAATTCTAACGCCATCCACTATACTGTCGCTCTGACTCACTAGAACCACTATTGCCAACCGCTTGTCGGCGTCAAATCTTTTATCACTGCCCTCGTTATCATTCCCCTCGAGCGAGTCGCGTTGTTTACAATATTTGGTTATTAATTAAATTAAAGGGCTAAATCGCGACCGCCGGGGCTTTCCACATGGAGCCATCGGCGTTCGATCAGTTCATGCGGCTGGGAGACGAACTCCAGGTTTGTTTTTTTTCATTATTGGTATTGTGTTTCAATTGTAAAAACTTGACGAAGACCTATTGTCTATCTTTTTATTGCTTTGGGCAATTTAAAATCGAAATTTGTGCTTTATTTGAGCCCGTTCTGTTGAGTCATTTCACTTCTTGATTCTTGCTCCTACTCACTTCTCATTTCAGTCCGACTACGGCCACATGTTCGACGGCGGCGACGACCAAATGATCGCCTTCGACGGGACGATGGATGGAGACGTGAGTGTTGATTACTATCCAATGCTGAGAATCTATCCCGAAAGACTGCTGTTTCCATCACTGTATCAAAAGTTTCATTCCGTTTTCAATGGTTGAACAGGAGGCGACAAGATTCGAACTCGAAACCGCGGGAGCCTTGACTGGCATTTTTTTTAGATTACTGTTCCCGTACCACTGGTGTTTCAAAGCTAGTCGATCGCTGGAGTCAAATAATTTTCGATGATTTCCCTTCAGCTCTCCCTGCTGCTCTCCGATCTGGACGCGCCCTCCTCCACCTCCTCCTACTCCGGACAGGCATCGCAGTCGTCGTCCTCCTCCCCCGCGGCTTCACTGGCCAGCAGCAACTGCTTCCCGTATCAGGTGTGTTAATTAGTTAGCTAATTACGTGATGGAACACAATCATTAAGTAAAAACGTCCCATATCAAGTGATTAATTGGTGATGAACTAATTATGTATTTATGCAGTCTAAATTCACAGAATTTCTGGAAATATATTACTGGTTGCCGCTCTTTAGGAAATTCCGAGTAAAATAGCTGCATGTATTGTGTTTCAGGACATTTTTATTTACTAACCAGGAATGAATGAATCAACCTAGCATCGAACTATTGATACTTCCAGTATGCTTCCTGTAATAAAATTGTCCGTTCAGAGTGGGAAACGTTTGTCAAGAGCTATCTAAAATCCGTAAACATACCCGGTTTTCGAGGTTTAGGTCAACATGGGAAGTCAACTGACGTTCTAAAACATACCCGGCTCCCGTTAAAATAACCCTTTTTTTGTCAGTTTTTGCATAAACATTCCCGGGTTTCTAAAGATTTTATCACCTGACTGTTCCATCTATGAAAATACTAAATAGTAGCACGATCTGTGTTTCAGGACATGCTGGCGGACTCGTCTCCGTATGCGCTCGAATCGCCGCCGCCCATGCACCACGACAGTAACCAGATGTGCGTTTATCGATCCAGGATTATGGTAGATTCCGGGATTACGGTAGCTTGATTTATTGATCGCCTCTCAGGTATGACCACGAGAGTGTGCTTCCGATTGGAGGAGGAGAGATGGGCAACGGAGGCGGAGGATACTACGAGGATTACGGTAGGCAGTTATCGATTTAGTTGTTGAAGTTGGGACAATGGTGGAGCGATTTGGCAAGGGAACATCTTACACATCTTACATGGTGGATCGAACATCTTACACATCATCGTATTTACATTGGTGAAAGAAAAAAGTAGATAGACAAGTCAATCATACAGGAAAGAAACAATGAAAATTGGTAGATCGGGGGAAAGGTGATTGGTGAAATAGCGGTATCTGAGGAGCTGATACTTCTGCGCTCTCGCCAGGCAAGGGACCCTAGTATTTCTCTTCTTTTTTATTCCTAAAATAATAAAAAAATTAATTCTTCTTTTTTTACATTTACATTGTAGCATCGCCCGCTGGCACGTATTCTTCTTCCGAGGACAGCGGGCACCACTCGCCCGCCGCCTCCCTCGAGCCACTCTACGACCTCGAGGCCGGCTGCGTCTACGACTACGGCTGCGTGCAGCAGCCACAGCTGCAGCGTCGCAGCAGCAGCGAGGACAGCGAGTTCGCTGCGCCTGCAGCCCCTGCAGCACGGCGCGTGCTGCGCCTGCAGCAGCAGGCGGCTGCAGACCCGGCGCCGATGCTGCAGCAGCAGCAGCCGGCCAGGGTGGTCTACGTGCTGCCTCCGCAGCAACAGCTGCAGCAACCGCTGCAAGTGCAGCAGCGGCCGCCTGCTGCAAGGAGCACGGCATACAAAGGTGATTTGTGGTTTCTGGAAATGGATCGAACACGATGAGTAAACGACCCATTTACAGTCGCCCCGCCAGCCAGAGTCGTGCAGCAGCAAGCCCGGCCGCAGCCGCAGCAGCTGCAGCAAGTCGTCAGATCGACGACCCGACCGGCTGCAGCCACGCCCACTTTCCAGACGGTGAGCAATGATCTGGCTCTCTCTTTGTTTACACGATCTCTCGCCAGTCGGAGTAGGTTTTCGAATACCAATAGGTTATCAAAACCTTCGAATTTCGTTTGGTTTACGAATATTGGTACATGAAACCTTCGAATAGGGTTCACAAAATATGTTCCCAAAATCGCCAAGATGTTGGTTGGTTGCGTACTATCTCTCGACTCCCGATGCTGTTCGACCCATCCTCATCTGACGATAGTCGTCTAACATGATAAATATTATTATTATTATTATTACTATCTCACTCAGTATTTGAGCCTTGCGGCGACCCCCGAGACCGGCAATCATTCATTTTACTTATTATTATTATTATTGTTATTATTCCAGCCGCTGGTGATGCAGCAGCAGACGCCACAGCTCCCGAAGACGACGACGGTGCTGCTGGCGAGAACGGCGCCCTGTGTGCAGGTACGGTAGGAGGAGCGCACGATGGATCGAGAACTGGGTTTATTGTCTCCCGGAGGAGTTTCGAAATTAATGCTCAAATGGGGGTTGTACACGAGACTATTGTAAGTTTGTCCCTAACATAATAAATATTTTGTGTCTAATGGACGACTGACTCTCTTTGACTCCTTGAGAGACAATTTTTCATTCGAATCATTTCTGTCCTAAACCTTGGGAAGAGAGCGGTTCTTTGGGGCACAAAATGTCAACCCTAGTTGGTTCCATCGACAAACCGGAACCAGCTGCTTTCCAGTTGGTGTCGACCCCGAACGGAGCCCGACTGGTGGCGCCGATCAAGGTGGAGCCGAAGCAGGAGGAGATCACGGAGGAGGAGGTGAAAGAGTGAAACATAATTGTGCCGGGTTTCGGTGATAGGGTGTGGGGACGAGCAGTTGGAATAATGATAATGTAGAAACTGGTGCTGTATGACTTGAGAATGAGTCTTGGTTAATAAAAAACCCGAAACTAAAACGAAGAATTGCAGGACCTGCAGTACTTCCGCAAGCAAGAGGATCGCAAGCAGAAGAACAGAGCGGCGGCCCAGCAATCGAGGTTTGTTTTTGTTGTTGTTGTTGTTGTTGTTTTTGTTTATTTTTAAATTAATAATTAAATATTACAGACTTCGTCGTCGCTGCGAGCTGGACGAGCTGCGCACGACAGTCAGCGAGCTGTCGGAGCGGAATCGGGAGCTGGTGGAGGAGAATGGAAGGCTGAAGAGGAGGGTGCACGAGTTGGAGGTGATTATGTTAAGCCAACCTGGAAAATAATGTTTCTCCATTATTCTTTTTACTTCCATTACTCCCGTTACCGTTCCATATATGGATTGCTCCTGAAACACAATTCATCTCGTACCCTACACTGGAAAACATATTTCCACACACATTTTTTTCCACACACATTTCCACGCACGATCCCTCAACTTGTTCCCGGTCCAGATATGACTACCAACAAAACGCAACTCATCCTGCCTCCATTGCAGTCGCACGCGCACTGGTCGCCTCCGCGGAAGCGCGTCGCAGCAGCGGGTGCGGCCACCTTCATGCTCGTCTTCGTGATGATGTTCGCCTTCCAGGCGACGCCGCTGGACAGGTTAATTGGCTTAATTAATTAGAGTAATTAATTAGTAGTTTTAATTAGAGTAATTAAAAATGCGGTACTTATTCGGTTTAGGGTTGAAGGGGTCAGAATTTTAAAAAAAAAGTAGTTTGGCTCTGAATCAAGTTGTCCTGAGGCTTTCGTCTTCCAGCAATACGTTGTATTGATCGCTGTTGGGCTTTGTTGAAGTATACATTTTGTACATTTTCGAAAATGTTATTTATTTATTTATTCCAGAAGTTTGTCGCCCTTCTCGCTGCCCGTGCCCGTCTCGCGACAGATCAGCGAGGCTGCAGCAGCCGCAAGCTCCGCCCACTCGCGAGTAGTGCGCGACGTCGGCAAGGAAGTCGCGCCCGCAACGCGCGCCCTGCTCGCGATAGAGGACTATGACGAGGAGGCGGCAAAGAAGGTGAGGATTGGGGGAACTTTGGAATTAGGGTGAAACGAGAATTCAACTGGTTGAATAGGAATTGGAGAAGAGTAGTGTTTGTAATTATGTTCAAGCGAGTAATTAGATGTTGGGTTGCGAATAGGGGTGTGCAATTTTGCAATAGTGTTGAGGCGAAGAATCGACGGTTTGTATTAACATTAAGTCAGTGGTCAATTATGCTTGCAACTCAAATCTAGCAGGGTTAATCTTGCATCTCTTCCTGCATTGTTTGTGTTTCAATTTATGGGGGAATGGTCTGTCTCTCTCATTTCGCAATGCTCTCTCTCTCTTCTCTGATCGATGAGAGAGCACGGCGAATTGAGAGAGTCAGACGATTGCGCAATTTATGACTTTATGTGACATGTGATCATCCAGGAATCCGTCGAGATGGCGGAATACGCGGCCAAATTGGCCCAATCGAGGAATGAAACGGGAAAGGAGCGGGAGGGCTGCGGCGACAAGGGCATGAAGCGATACCCCAATCAGACGGAGACGATACGGTACGGTATTGATTGATTCGAAGGAGATTACGGTACCCCGGGGTTACGGTATTGATCGCGCCAATCGCAGACTGAACACGGAGCTGAACAACTGGGTGGAGTCGCACGATCTGGTCGAGTGGGCGAGCGGCCTGCAGGTACGGTAGCGTTCGATTACGGTATCGATCGATCGATAACTGAATGCGGTAATCCCCCTGATTCAGGGTGGTCGTCGCATGTTCACGCTGAGCGGACAGCGAAGACTCGTCGTCGTCGCTGATGAGAAGGAAGAGAAGCGCAACGGGACCGTGAGGTACGGTAGTGATACGGTATCGATCGATTTAGGGAGTACGGTAGAAGTAATGGGTCGCATATCTAAATTTAAATATTTCGATCTAATGAAGAAAACACTGATGAATGTGTACAAATAATAAAATACGTATTTAATTTGATAATTCAGCCCATTCGACGCTCCTTCGGTGGCGCGAGTCCGCGTGTCTACGAATGAGACTGCGAAGGAGGGAAGAGGAGAGGTCAAGAAGATGCCGAAGAAGGTGAGAAGATAACTAATTGCGAGAGAAGCAGAGACAAGACGAGAGAGCACGCGATAGTGAGAGAGCACTGGTCTCGCCGCGAAATTGAGTTTTGGAACGTTGCCAAGATTCGATTCTTTGCCATTTTTAATTTAGACGAATTTTTAATTACGATCCTTGATCCTTTGCTGTTTCAAATCTGCATCAAATGCGTTCAGAAATCTCCTCGCGGCGAGGCGAAGCGTGAAGCGGCGAAGGAGCGGGCGATGCGCGACCGCGCGTGGAAGCACATCGACATGGTCTCGCCTGGATTGCGGTGAGGATTGTGATTACGGTAGCCAAACAATATATCGATCAATGGTCTCGCCCGGATCACAGTATGCGGGTTGGAGAAGAATAAAAGTGTCATAATATGTGCCTAGTGATTTCGTGTTTCAACCAATCTATGCCTCTCTGTTCCAGTGAGCACGGCCCGGAGAACCGACCCGACTGGTCGTCAGCCGGAGGAGAGCAACCGGAGCGGATGAATCGACGACTGGTGGGAGCTGCGGGCGAGAAGGTACGGTAGGGATACTGTAGTCGACGATTGGTCGAGAGTACGGTAGCATCGATTGGCCAATCTTCCGTTCAGGAGCGCGACTACGAGCGGCTGGCGGCGGCCGTGCAGCAGCGCACCGACACCCTCTACGTTGTCGCCATGAAGGTATTACGGTAGTATCGATTACCGTAATCTCTGAGTTATCGATTGGTTGAGGAAAAATAAAGGAATCTTGGACGATCCTTGTGAAACTTGCTGGAAAATAATTAATTGATTACAGTAATAAAACTTTTCCACCCAGGACTACCTCCTGCTGCCGGCGATCGAGGGCCGCAACGCGACCTCCCGGCCGCGCATCTCGCTCATCCTGCCCGCAGTGATGAACGGCACCATGACGACCGCCAACAATCAGGTATACGGTAGGCGCACGGCGAGGGGCGATCGAGGACTAATTTGTTTTGTAACGTCGAGTCACGTAGGGAGTACGGTACGAGAAAGGGTTATCGATGATTGATGTGATTTTGTAATCTAAATCCATTGCAGATCATGCTAATGCGACTGGATCTGGACGTGGTGGGCACGGGTACGATCCATCTCGCGGAGGGACTCCGCTTCCCCTGATTTATCGATTTATCGATTGATTTCCCGATTTTCGAAATTCATTTTCAACGTTTTAACCTAATATTGTTATCACAAAAATCATTTTAAATTCTCAAATTTAATTTAATTATCGCACCGCACGCTTTTCACCTCACACAAAGAATCATATTATATATTAGACTCAGGTTGTCCGCTAAGCTTTACACATTCACTTGTATTTATACGCAGTTTTCTAGATGTGGTTATTGTGCATACGCTAAGTCAGAGTATTTCCAGAGAGTATTTATAGTCAGCTCGTTGTTGTGATACCCTCGTTTTCTTGTCCTATTGATTTTTCCTGATGCAATCTAGTGTGCAAATCCGAAACTAAGCCATTGCCTTGTTGATCGGAGGATGTAGAGTGATCTTTGATCCTTGATCCTCTGCCTTTTCCGTTTCAGTCCAACTGTCTATTCATCAATCAAAGTGTCGCTTATACAATCCAATCATTGCCTTATCCAAATCTCATTCGATAATCAGTTCTTATTGCTGAGTATTTGCTAATCTCCTGTGTTCATGACGAGGATATGCCATTAATCAGAAATGGACAGGTCGGCGCGTTTTTTGCGATCATCGAAAAGTTGCTCCGACTTTTGCTCGAATGAAGCAAAAGTCGGAAGTTCTCTCCGACTTTTTACACTACATGTCAAATGTCGGAAAACTTTTCCCGACTTTTTGCATTACATGTCAAAAGTCGTGATTTTTTCCCGACTTTTGACATGTAGTGTAAAAAGTCGGGAAAAGTTTCCCGACTTTTGACAAGTAGTGTAAAAAGTCGTGAA
>LS597216.1:65868-79868 GCA_900490775.1 Pristionchus maxplancki
GGGGGGGGGGAGAAAGAGAGAAACGCGAGTGTTCCGGGCATTCTGCGTTCTCTTTTGTGCGTCTCTGCTTTACAATTAGGGCTTTTTAAATTCCATATCTGGGTTCGAAATTGTCGATTTGTGTCTGTTTTTGTGTCTCTAGACACTGGGGGCGAGAGCGTGCGGGATGAAGAGAGTCGTCAACTCATCCTTAGGCATGGTCTGGTAGTCAAAGCTTTCCTCTTTTTTCCTCGGCATCTCCTTTCATCGTACTATACGTTTCTTTCTTGCCTGTGAACTAACCTCCTTGTTGTTTCATTTTCCGTCTCCATATTATCAGTGTCCCTTTTAACAAGATCGTTTACCAGTAAGAGAAGACATTCGAAGATTTCATGGATTGTTACTGCAAATCAATCAATATTTCAGATGGAAGGTCACCGTAGCGTCTTTTACAACAACCGGGGCACCCTTTTCTTTGATGAGAATGAAGATGGAGATGAAGAGGAAAAAGTGACCGTTGACCGGCTTCATTTGTCAAGTACAAAGGGTTCTTTTTGGGGATAAGCTTACTTTGTCTCAATTCTGCCCAGTTTCTTTCCTCAAACCAAGTGAACGAGTGTACGGGGCTGGCATTTCCATTCAAACTGTGGCCTTTATGCTGTCCGACTGTTTTGGGAGGAGACAGAGTGAGGAGAAAGGATGCTCTTTCTCTGGTCACTCATTCAAACACAGACTCATTAGGGGGGACTAATGGCCTAGCGCGTCTTGCAGAGGGAGAACTCGTGAAAGGAGAGATAAAATGAATTAACTTCAATCAATCAATTACGTATTACAGATAATGAGCGTGAAAACAAGGACAAGTGGCAAAGCAGACAAGATGAGTTTAATCAGAGAGATCAGGTACTCATAATGTCCATACCCCTCATTTTTTTGGGACATTTTCAGCGAGATGGTTCGTCCTCAACCGGTCCAGGGCCTTCCCGAAATAGGGATCACGACAGAGCCAATGATCAAGTGTCAGAGGTACGGATTCTACAAGGTTTACCTTTCAAACTAATCGAGCAACTGGAGATGGACACGTTAAAGGGCCCGCTCTTCGACCTCTATGATACAGAGTGGAACGCTCGACAGCTTCACAGAGATAATCTGCCGTGCACGACACATCTGGGGAGAGGTTGTGAGGTGGAATTGTTTGATTGACGAACGATTGAAAGTCTTCACTGCATTTCACGCACCGTATTTCTGTTGCATCGCTTATATCTTCATTATTTTCCAGTCAACAGCGCCTCTCTCCGATATTCTCCGCGCTGTCTTTCCATCTATTGATCCCGACAAGTGGAACGCTTTTCACCTCCAGGTAAGATTATAAGTTGCATAAGACATCATAAAAATGGTCAAATTATGTTTCTTTATTAGCTGTTTTCATTTTCATTTATTCATAAAACCTCTGCAGTCACCAGCCGCAGCGCGCCATTTCCGCCATGAAACTGAGGACATGCTAGAGCAACTGGCGCTGGGTGGGTGATATTCAATATTTATCAAGCCTTAAATCCTAAAGGAATGCAATTTCTATGTATTTATTAACAAGGTTTTGCAAAAAAAGGTGATTTTCAGGAATCTACCATCCAGAACCGTTCCGGGTAGGCCCGAGGATGGTTGCAACGACCAATATTCGATACGTTATTCACCCTAAAGAGCGAGACGGCGTCTATCCCGTGCTGTTCGAAGTCATCACATCCGAGAAGAACAATTTGCGCGCGCAGGTAAGCGGTGTGTTAACAATATTTATCTAATTAATCGATTGATTAATTATCCAATCTCATCTCAGGCGGTTGATCCACTCCTCCATCTCGACGGCGCAGAACATTTGCGCGTTGTTAAACTCAATTGTACAGTTGCTAAAGAGGTATTTCTCGTTTACAGTAACCACCAATATCCCAAAATACCGTAATCCGGTAGCCGTAAATTCTCTCAGGTTAACAGCGGTCTGCACGGTTTTGACTCATCGAGAACGGCGCCTGGCGACCTCATCTGGGTTTACAGACTAGCACTCTCCAAGGTGTTTGCGGAGACGGCTAAACAGGTTTGTCCTGATTTTCTCTGATTTGACTTCGAAAAGAAAAAACTGATTCAGAAAGTCCTCGACCTGCGGTACTTTTCCAACCGAAGCTACTTGGAGGGCGTGAAGAGCGGCAATAGTCCGAAGACGGTGTTCCAAGTAAATTCACTTTGCTCACAGCTAGACCCAACTAAACAACATGTTGCGTAAAAAGAACAGCGCTTTTCACGAGAGAGAACGTAGAATGGGGAGGGCGAGGAGAGATTTCCCCTATTATACAACATGTTGTTTAGTTGCTTTTCAAAGTCTACTCACGACAGAAATAAAGAAGGTTAATACGTCTTGCGGTTCTGAAACACCAAACAAGTCATGAAAAACGATCTCACAGGTCGCCGAATTCGCTCTCGTCACGCCTCATGCGCCCATCATATCACGACTCGCACGGGCTGCCTTCAGACGCCCCACAGCGAAAGATTTGCCTGACAAAGAAGAAGAGAAGAAGTGAGATTTTTCGAAATTCATCATCTTCTTATATCACATCTTCATCAGGCAAGTTTATCTGTCAACGGGAAGAACTTTGACGGTTGTGATTGAGGGAGAGACAAGGTGAGCGTTGATAGAACGTAATCAAGAAAATTCCACCCCCTAGTCCCTCTGACCCTCTGAGAACGGAGATCTCATTTCCCTCCCAATTGATGTTACTTCATGTAGTTCAATGACGTTAGGATAAATATGGTGTGAATGAAACTTTGGCATTTATCTGCACCACAAACGTTCGTGTATTCAGTTAGTGTTCAGTTGCATTAAGAGGTTACGGCATATTTCATCATAGCACATGCTGTTGATTCCTATTTAATCTCATATTGATTACATCATTTCAGAACCGCACGGATCGACCGAGAGACGCTGCTGTCGTATTTTCCGGAGATTCGTGAGCTTGAGAGATCCGATAGTGAAAACACGCATCGAAGACCGCGGAGAACCTTCGTCTTTCGTGTCTCCTACAGGTAAGATGACATTCGAGAAATGTTGAACACATTTTACATTCTTACGATTACAACACATTCATCATTTATCGGGTTTTCCTCGTGCTGTGGTTCTAGAGAAAGGATTAGGAGATATACATAATTCGCGGGCGCCCGAGATCATCCGATAACCAGATTCCCTGTGTTCAGACCACCTCGCTGCTCCCTTCCCCACTTCTCCGCGCCGCCACGAGATTCCGGTGTAGTAACGCCGCTCGTTGCTGAAACGCTGAAGAGAGATAGGGTGAGCAAATAATATTCATGCAAGGAGTCCCTCTTTTCGACGTCACGTGATCTTGATCGATAATTCAGTCATTATCACCATTCCCGTGACCGAAGAAGAAGCAAACCCGTTAATTCCAACGCAGGACTTCATCTCGCTCATGCCTGAGAGAATCGGCATCACCGGCAGCGAGGTTGCCTCAAGGAGAACCCAGAGCATAGTGGAATGGAAGTGCAATGGGATGAGTTCAGAAGTGAGTAGGACCACTTTCTTGCTATTTTCCCCTCAGGAGGGGTGTACCGTTGAACCTGTCGATGCATGTTTCAGCTCGACATACAACTGGGACACGATGGATGGCGTGTTGCTCTCGAGGTGGGATGTTTATAAATAATAGCATCAACAACTAGAATTGCTCGATTTAATCGACAACTATCTAAAAGCCTCACAACAGCCACTGGTCGTCCCAGGATAGGTCTTAGCTGCTATCAGGCGAGGGTGTGGCAGAGCCCGCCCTTGCTTGGAAAAGCCTAACTACCTTTATCTGACTACTACAGGTTGTCAACCTCGGTGAGACGTGTCTACGATTCGAGTGGATGCATCGACTGGACAGAGCACTGTACTGGAAGACCATGGGTTAGAATTACTAAAGAGGATAGGCACGAATATCTGGCTAACTGAGCTCTCGAAGTGAGATGATAGGTCGTTGTTACCCGATTACACTATGGTGACTCTAGCTCGGTTGGTGCCTCTCCCCCTTTAAGAAGTTACAGCATAGTAGCACACACTGTTCTTACCTTTTCTTACGCTATTACAATTTAAGGGTCTGCTAAACTTGTCCAATTGATAAGGTTGTGGATCATGATAAGCTACTAGAATGACCGTATGCTAAGGAGCTTGGTTTCATAATAGCACATGCTACTGATTCAAATCCTATTGAGTGGAAGAATGGTATTGCTCGACAGGCCCAAGCCTTGATGCTCGATAAATGATTATGATTATGATCATTTATCGAGCATGAAGATTATGACTGCTTCAGATATCACCAAGCGTGCCAAGACGGTCGCGATCGGAATTATTCTCTTCACGTTGGCAAAGGATGACGCATCACACGACATGAAGGAGCTCTTTGACAACAGAAATGAGAAGAAGATCCAGAACAGCCTGATCAAGGGATGGTCCGAGAGGGTGGGTCAATGAATCCTTATTAATCTCAAGATGTCTGTCTGTCTGTCTGTATGTCTGTCCGTATGTCTCTTTGTATGTCCATGTATGTGTATGTGCATGAACGTGTGTATACACGTGTACGTCTATTCGTCTTGCTTAGGGCCGACGAGTGGGCAGCCGGCGTACTGAGCAGGATGACTGGACAAGCGGGTCCATCGTGAAGGTTTGGTTAACTTGATCTCCAATCTTTTTAGGTTCATTACTTATTCTATTCAATCTCCTAGGTGGAACTTGAGAAGACGAAGCTCACAGTGTGGATCTCTTGCGATGCTGAGGCACTGAGAGAGGAGGAATGGAGTTTGAGAGTGCAGGTACATCTCCGAGCTAGGACATATGTATCTTCTGAAGACTTCCAGGTCAAACTGGACCGCTCCGTGCCCAGTAAGCTAAACGATTTAATGCTCGGCAAAGTAATCAACATTCCGCGTGGATCCAACGGTGAGAAGGTGATGAAGATCGTCTATCGCACGCTTCTCAATGGACGCGATGAGGTGAGTGATTAGCTGGCTTGATAATTAAAATATTAAAATAATTAATTAATATTGCAAATCGACGTGTCAGGTTTCGACGCTCCCTCCACAGACCGCACTACTCTCGCTCTCCGCGACGTTTCACCACGAGCTCCTCTGGACGGAAGAGCAGCGACAGGTAACATTAGAAACTGGGTCGCCGACCCTTCTTTTTCGTCTCATTACTCTACCCGCAGACCTTGCGGAAGAACGGACAGTAACATTAATTTGTTCAAAATGCTGAGATGGGCATGATCATAAAACTCCACTGCCTGAACAACTTGAGCGCAGCGTGAAACATATTTCATTCAGTCTTCAGATGTCCTCATTCAGGTGATCGCCCGAGGTCCATCGCTTGATCTTCCCATCCTCAATGTAGATGCAGGCGCGGGAACAGGCAAGTACATATTTCGAAACGCGGTCTCTTCATTTCGCCCACTCTATTTCAATTGGAAGTGACTAGATCACGCAGAAAAGTAGGTCCGAAGAAGAGAGTAATAGTCTGACTCTTTCATTTCGCAATGCTCTCTCGTCGGTTAGAGAAACAAGAGAGCATGCAAAAATGAGAGAGCGAGATCATCCCTCGAAGAAGATATTAGGCCCTCCGGTCTGAATTAGCCTGTAATATAACCGCTGGCCAAGCAGTGGCTCCCCGCAGGACGCAAGTGCGTAGATTAACGGGGTCACACCTATCTCAATTTGGTTAGAGTCCAAGCTGATTCTCTTCAGGAAAGACGACGGCGATAGTGGGCGCGATTGAGCAGACCCTGGCGATTCATGGAGAAGGGGTGAGCATTCAATGAAAATAATTGTATGCGTCCCGGATAGTTCCAAGAGTCCAGGATGTCACTAACGATCTTGTTAAGAATCGGAACGAATGAAGAATTATTTTCTCAAACCCAATTGAATTTCAGACTCTCATAATCGCAACGGCAGTCACGAACGTTGCTGTGGAGACATTGGTTGAGAAGATGCTGTTGATAGGGTCGGAGAGGATGAGGGTATGTTTTTTTGTATTTTTTAAATAACAATATTGAATACCACGAAGCAAAATCGACGAGTTTCATGATTACGAAATTTGTGCGATATGTGAAACATAGGTCACCCGCCTACCCGGTCGAGTCGGTGCGCCCGCAGACTTGCTGCAGCAGCTGCTGCTGTGTGCTGATGACGACAACGTCTCTGCTCGTCTGCAGGTAACGCAACTTTACGGGATCTGTAACATCTAAAAAGTACCTCGAGCCTAAAACATTCTGCAGGAAGCAGCACGGGAGCTGAGAAGGGACACGTATGAGCTGCGAGAGCTGCAGATGATGCAGGTTCGATCATTTATAAACGCAAAAATAAAATATTCTGAGCAATATCAAGGATCTGAATCATTTACAGATCGACGAAACGCTAATGGACCCGGATAGTCTGGACCGGAATCGATTTCTTCATCGAGAGATAGAGAAGAGAAGGGATGATGCTACGGGGGTACATTTCGTGACTAAAAAGACTTTTAAAAGCGTGGAAATTGTTTTCAAGGATTTCCTCTCTCACCGACGCCCCAACGTGCTCGCCCTCACACTGGACACGTTGATTATCACTCTGAACAACGAGGGCCCAGCAAGGTATTTACATTAGGGATCTTCATTCTGCACTCTTATCAGCCCCACTGACCGATGAGAGAGTTCCCTAGTATGCAGTAGAATTTGATTGATAACCAACATTTAGCGACTACATCAACCGGGCGGAGCGGCTGTTCCTATGGATGGACGAAGCTAGTCAGGTACTGATGATGCGTTTGATTTATTCGTAATAGCTAGGTAAACATCTGGAAAGGCCAGGAAACGAATAGGTTTCATCTAGTAGACATAAATCGCCTGAGACTCTAAAGATGATGGGATTGAAGGGAATGACTCATAGCATCTTACCCAGGCGCCCGAACTCACCCTCGCTGCCGTCTCTCAACTCCTGCCTCGTGCCCTTCAGCGATATGTCGGAGACAGAAGGCAGCTGGCTCCACAGCACCATCATCACTACAATGGTGCGTTTGAGTGCAGTATTTTGGAACCAGAATATGTCTCATGAGTACGACCCTGATGAAGCAGAGGGATATGTCCTTTCAGATCCGATACATCATGAGATGAGTGTATCAGATCTGAAAGAGGGGTAGAATCCGTCGTTAAGGCGTCCTAGAAATAACCTATGACGATTCAGACGACGCAACGGACGCGAAGCTGGCCGGGTCGGTCTCCCAGATGCTCTCGCGGTCCGCCGATACGCCCACGTTGAGAATGAGACGCTGTCACAGGATGCATCCTGCGCTGTTGAGGTAAATTGTCGATTTTTCAATCAACGTCATTCTTTCCTTCACCCGTTCTGCTTGTGTCTGAGACGTGTATCTTCATGATGCAACTGAATACATCTTTCTTTCTTTTTCTTCCTTTCCTTTCTTATTTCTTCTTCTTCCTTCCTTCATTTTTCTTCATTCATTCCTTCCTTCTTATTCTTCCCTTCCATGAATCATTCTTTGAAGAAGTAGTTGCAGTGTCGCATCCTCCATGTTCTACGACAAGAGCCTACTCGCATCGGTGACCGAAGAGGAACGAGCGCTCAATTTGTCCATCCTCATTCCGGGTTGGATCTAAGAGTACCTTTTGACCCCCGTCTTTCATTTGGGATCAAACCAATTTCCAGACCGCTCCTTCCCTCTTTGCGTTATCACAACGAAAGGTGCGCACATTAAGTCGGACGTCGGATTCTCGATTTACAACAGCTCCCAGGTACCTTGACATTCTTTCTGGCTCACTATTGATCAAAGACCTCTGATCATGAGCCAATCATATTACTTCAGGAACGAGTCGCCATCAACCTGGTCCAGAACCTGCTGTCACCCGCCTACGGAAAGGACGTCGCAATCCTTTCGTGCTATCGAGAATCAGTGATGAAAATAAGGAAGGCCGCGCCGGATATCAATGTGAGCTAATTCAGAAGTTCTTCTCGTTAAATGTGTCTTAGTTCTTCTCGTTAAATGTGTCGAATGTCTTAATGACCAAAATGACAACAAGATGTCAACCGCCCCCACAAGTTGTATCTGGAGCAACCATTTCATTTCCAGGTAACGACAGTTGACAGCTCAATGGGCACTGAATACGACGCTGTCGTTGTATTGACAACGAGATCTGCTGACGACCATGGTAAGGTTTGAAATAACATACTTTTCAATCTACGCGCTCTCTCACTATCAACTAGTCTTCAGGTAGATACACAATCATATCACTGATCCATCTTATGCTGCGAACAGTGTCGACGTCTGGACGATTTCTCTGGAGACAAATCGTCTAGACGTCGACACTGTTCGCAGCATTAGTTAGCCAGATAGATGGTAGATAAAGAGTCAAAATCATAAATCTGCCATCATATTTCACGAGCTCTCTCGTCGGTGAAAGGGCACCGGAAATGGAATGACGGATTCTTCATTTTGACAATCCGAATCAAGATCATTGCAGCCATTGGCAATCACTGGTGGAATGCAACATGTGATAAATTCTCATCGTCTGATATGATAAATTGATTGCAGGCCCAGATGACAGCGCGTTTCCCTTCATCGACGATGCTCGGCGAGTGAACGTCGCACTGACGCGAGCGAGGAGGGCAGTCTTCGTGATTGGAACGGAGGAAGTGTGGGCGAAGACGTGGAATTGGGGCCGGTTGGTGGACTAGTGTTGACAAATCGGCACTCATCTCTCCTCATTTCGCGTACTCTCTCATCTCTCTGACCGGTGAGAGATCGTTCTAAACGAGAGAGAAGCGTACCGAATTGCCATCACTATGGTGGACCTACGTAATTAATTCTGGATAGACTTCTAGAGCCTTCGTAGTCACTGTTGCAGCCAGTTTGCAGATACTGAGTAAAGATAATGTCTAGAAGTTGTTCGTCCTTTGAGAGCCTCCATTGCAGAGTCCACCGCATGGCGGCCGAGAAAGGCAATGCTCTCTCACTCGAGGAAGCAGTGGAGGCGCTGGGGGTGACGTTGTAGGGGTGAGCGCAGTCTCTTCAATTTACATCATTGTCAGTAAGAAAGCGTGTGGAATGAAGAGAAACATTGGACAGTTTTTGAAACAAAAAACTTTCAGATCCATTCCCACTAGCCGTTCCAACGATCTCATCTTCTATTCATTAGCTTTCCATTCGATCTTGTTTTTCATATCAACTACCATGATGTTTAATTGAAGGAAGAAGCGACGCCTCTTTTTTTCTATTTACTATTCACGCAAAGAATCACTGTGTAAGACTATTGGAACTTTCGAAACAAGACATTCAACACACATTGTGGTAACTGTTAAAATTTAGTATCTTTAACTCTTCGCCTGTTGCGGAACGAATAAAAAACAGTTAATGATATGCATCGATTGCTCTCGAGGAACACAGCCACAAGAGAACGACAGTTCAGTTCGATTTAAATATTCCCTCATACTGCTCGCGGACACGATTCGCGCATGCACTCATAAGAAAATCGAGCAGTTGCTGAATAATTATATAGTTTTGCGTATTCTGGCGCTTCTCAAGTCACCATCTTCGTCGATTCGAAGGAAATTGAGTCGTGGAGCCAGAATTGGTCGCCGCAACTGGACAGCCCTACGTAGTACTTGCATTTGGCGAGCAAGCAGGACACTTTGTAGTGGGCCATCTTTCCACCCGTGTTAGTGTTATACTGAAGTAGTTAAATATGTAATGTGGGATTCATAGTCGACAAAAGCTGATGGATCACTCTCTTCATTCGTCGCACTGACTCGCCGGTCGACGGCTGAGAAAGCACGTAGATTGAGGAGAGCGATCCATCAGCTTTTGTCGTCTATGAAGGGGGTATAAGACTTTCGTACACTTTTGCTGCTAGTCTTGCATCATTATACAAACTACTTTTCTGAAGACTACAGCTAACTTATACTTCCGAATCTTTATCAGTTGCTGTGCTTGATGTTGAGACATGCCGCCAGCCCCTGGATTAGCATCTCAGCCGGAAGCCAAGACTTCCCTGTTGAAGCAAGATGTCTCAAATTAGGATTGATTGTTCCCTCCATGAAGGTTTTGAAATACTCCTTTTTAATTCTGAATATATTATTGAATTATATAACCATGGTCTTTTTAAGGCTTACACAATCGCATACAAATATGAGTCCGAGTTGAGCTGTGCAATAACTTGTGGATAATTTGGATCAAATGTCGCGATGTTCAGATTAAACTCCGACTTAATGAATTTTCCGAGCCTAAAAATTACGAACCGTACCCTCACATCAGTCATTGCTCACCTTTTCATATTAAGATTTTCAGGATAGCATCGTCATCGTCAAGATCACTGCTGCTCAATGATCTTCTACTTCTCGATGATGCCTGCCGCGCAACCTCATGTTTAATCTCCATCAATTGTTCATCTGTTGGGTAGATATACGCCATATCCGGAGCATCTCTAAGCGTCAGAAAAGGGAAATTATCCCTGGAGACAACCAGATGTCCATGAAGGTCATCATTGAATTCCGGCATTCTAAGTGCCTGAGAAGCACCTGCCAGCATGAATAGTAGCAGTTGCATCATAAACGAAATATCTCATAGTTTGGAATCATGGAATGGAAAAATGGATAATTGAATAATGTGGGATAATGTAAAAGATGGCAGCCACGGTCCATCTCAAAGAGTGAAGCTGCTCTCTATGGTAGAAGTCGTCCTTTTATGGAACAATAATCCTACGGCTCCGTGAGAAAACACTTCCAGTAAGGCTTTATCATTGCGATTGTGTCGGTTTCATGTCGATTAACCCCGCCGTTTTGTGATGAGTTTGCTTTTATCGTCTATTCAGGAAACACGGGACAGTTTGGTGACGATGAGCTGGTTTGTTTTGCTTTACGATTAACATTTTATTTCGAAATTAGTGTTGATGACGCAGCCTGTACGTGATATCGCACACCAAAGCATGTATGAGAACCAGAGTTGTCCACACTACACCTGGTCCTGGTGAAGAATATTTATCAATCAATGAAATTGTGCAACTGTAAAATTGAACCGGATGTCTACGTGTAACCAACACATACAATGATCCATGACATCGTTCAAGCAAGCAGATTGCCGTGATTAATTCTGAACTTGCTAATCATGCCCCTGTTTACATGGTTAATCCAGTTGTACCGCGTGATATCATCGAACACTCGTAGGTCCTCCCGACTGCGTGGCTCATCCCAGCACCTCCTTCTGAACCACCTTGTCTTACACTTTTTCTCCGTCCATAGCACCAATTTCTTGTTGAGAAAGAAGTCCGTGTTAGCCATTGAGATCGCAATTAGAGTCGTGCCCTCGTCATCAGGCAAATCGTAGCGGACGGCTCGAACTACTCGAAAGATTCGATGTTGATGAGTGGGAGGCGGATTGCCCAACAGATCCGTTACTTGGCCGATCGACTCGCATTTCGGTCCACCACAGTGAAGTAGTTGGTGTTGCGCTTCGGGAGAGAGGTAATGGGATTGCCTGTTGACAACTTCGCTGAGGAGATTTGTAGGAACCGTCATGACTCGTGTGTGGACCTGAGATGAAAGCATTGAAATTGTCTGGTACACATATGTCACGTACATTTGAATAAATCCACGCGAAAACATTGTTGTCTACGGCGGTAGGGGCGCTTTCCGCAGTGGGGAAGAAACGATTAAGTTCGTTCACTCCACTCTGGCTCAAAATGGAGAATCGAAAGTCGTCCTCCAGGTCCCTCTTCCTTCTTCCGAACATTTGACGAAGCGACTCGCGAGCCGAAGCCTCTTGACCGGGTCTGATTAGAGCACAATGACATCCTCGTTGTATTGCCTCAGTTGGAACACAAACGTCGCTGTAGTCGACGCAGGGTGAATGGCCCAACACTGAAACGAATTATGTTGGAGCAATGCAAAGGATTCTTGGCATACAGATCAAATGTTTCGAAACCGAAATTGAAGCCAGCAATGTGGATGTATTCAAGGCAAAGAAAACTAAATATTACCTGCCGAAATGAAGCCGAAAAGAAGAATGTGTAACGGAGACATCACTACTTCTAGCGACCTCGACGAATAGTTTTATATCTCTTGGTTTCTGAATCACTCGCGTAGGTGACAAAACAAAACATTCATCATCGAGCTAATCGTTGTAGCTTATCGTACCCAACCAGTCTCGTGTTTCCTGAATCATCAACGATAAAAGCAAACTCATCACAAAACGGCTTATCTTTGAGGCTTATCGGCATCAAACCGACATAATCGTTATGATAAAGCCAGTCCGGAAATGTTTTCTCACGGAGGCGCGCGCTTATTTTTCCATAAAAGGACGAGTTTTCCGAGCTATAACGACTATCCCAGTTAACTTTCGGTTCGATTGTCCCGTTTCTTACTCAATATATATTTCTGTTTTGTTTCTCTTTGCCATTATTTCGATATCTTACATGTAATTCCAGATGCAATTGCTTCTTCTTCTGATCATGCTGGCAGCCGCCTCTCAGGCGCGAAAAATTCCAGAGTTCGAGGATGAAATTCTCGGGAAACTAGTCGTATCCTTGGAGAAGTTTCCTTTCCTGACACCTAAACATGCCCCGGAAAAGGCCTACATCTATCCAACAGATCAGCAGCTCAATAAAATCAAAATAGCCGTCGGGGAACGCCTGAAGATCGCATCGAGGACTAGAAGAGCATTGATGGAGGAGACCTCGTCCTCTTCTGATGATGACGAGGATTTCAACGACAATTTCGACACGGCTGCTGCTCTTCGATGGTAACATTTCAACCAGATTTGAGATGAAACATCTTAACTTTTAGGTTCGGTAATCATCAAAAGTTTCTCGGGAAATTCCTCAAGTCGGAATTTGGCTTCCAGTGGCACAATCGCACCATGTTCGACACGGCATCAATTGATTCGGACCCCTATTTCAAAACGATCATGTAAGTTTTGTATTTGAATTTAACTTTTGGAGCTATTATTTTCTCAGAGTAGACAAGGATGACATAAGGCCGTACCTGGAGGAACAGTTCAGTCGACAATTGAGAAAAGTTTCCGCGACTGAGAAGTCTTGGCTGCCGGCTGAGAAAGTCATCCAGGAACTGAAGGAATGCACGTACGTGAACTACGGTTCGGCGAGTGATCAAGATCTGAAGGTTCATTTTGTATTTTGTGACATACATTTCATATATTTCTTGCAGTACGACAAAGAAACGGGAGGCACGATGGTGTACTACAAAGTCACATGCATGAAGGTCAAGGACTCCTACTACATCGGACTGTCCCTCTACGAGAACTCCTTCACTCTCCCTGACACCGAGCAAGTAGAAACGGAGAAATCTCAATGGACAGCGCAGGATGGAACGGTTATTCATGAGAGTACCACCGAGAACCGCTGGTTCGAGAAGAGCTCACTGAAAGTCGAACATCTGAAGCAGCTTCTGAACTTCATCATGCGCGATTTCGCAGGACGCATACGCATGGAGTATGGGCAGTACCTCGATGCAGCAAAAATAACCGCTCAGTGATTGTAAACGCACCGATAAACTAAATTACTCATCTATTATGTGTTTGTGTAAACTCGTGAACTACACGCATATTCAAAGGAGATGAGAAAACTCGAACAAAAACATTTTAAAACATCTCTAGATGTAAAGGAGATCTTGGAAAAGTGTTTATTAGTTATCGAAACAATTGGATAGACGCCCAATACCTAATACGAAGGGGTGGCATAGGCCGCATTGCGTCCAAAGGCCTAACTCATATCTTCGCCTTTTCACAGACAGCATGAGATCGCAATAAGAAATCCTCCGGTCAGTGTCTGACATGTGGAATAACATTCGGACAGTGTTCAATACATCACGTATTGAAAAGTGTAAGGATGGTTACACGTCGAAGAGGTCTGGAATTCCGTTGTATCAACTTGAGAATGGTATAGATGATCGCAGTGAAGCAGCCAAACCACTCTGTTTCTGTCGATGGGTATAAAAAA
>LS597216.1:79968-131188 GCA_900490775.1 Pristionchus maxplancki
CGGTGGGCCGACTTGCTCGATGGGAATACGATACCCTGCTTTCCCAATGCTTCTAGGGCACGTTACCTCTTCGCAACCGAAGTTACTACCAATTTACCGACCCCGGAGGGATAGAGGGCTTGGTTGGCCTGGGCGGGGATCGAACTCGTGACCCTTCGATAGCGAGCAGCGCCTCACACCACTGCGCCATCCCACCCTCACAAGTCGATGGGTATGTGTTTGGTTGATCTTCGTGTTTATTGGACAACGACTATTACGACCTGGATATTTATACATGCAGATAATTGTGATAACAAAATTGAAAGGTTTGGAAATGCCGTTGATTGAGCTCTGAAATAAATACAAAAACAAGTTAAACATCTTCAAAAACATCTTCAAATTCTACTTTGTGAAATTGTTTTTTAAACAAGCCATCTGACACATGACAAATTCATTTGGAAATTTACATTTATGAATGAATGGTTTATCGGTAAGAATGAGCAGTTATTGATGAAGCGGAATGTCGGCTTGCGTAAAGTACGCCCCATACTCCGTGCGGATGCGCGCCGCGAACTCACGCATGATGTAATCGAGAAGCATTTTCAGATCATTGAGACTCAGATGAGCTTTTTCGACCGTCGTGTGAATCTTCTCCTTTGTACGACTGACTCCAAAACCAAAACCACTGATGCCTATAGTAGATTTAAGGATTTGCCGGGTCGTGATGTCTTTGAGTTTGAAGACATTGTCGTAGGTGGCCATCGCGATATAGAAGTCATCCTTCACTCGCACGCATGCTACTTTGTAGTAGATCATAGTACCGCCCGACACCTTATCGTACTGAATGAAGAGAATTAATGGTAAGAATATCTTTCCAAATAGGCATAATCTATTACAGATCTATCATCAGTACCTTCAGGTTCTCGTCAGATGCGGACCCATATTTGAAGTAGCGGCAATCCGTCAATTCCTGAACAAGCTTCTCAGCCGGCAGCCAAGGTTTCTCCGTCTCCTGGGTCCTTCTCAGTCGCGGAAAGAATTGCTCCTCCAGAAAAGGCTTAACCTCCTCTTTGCCAATGCTAAAACAATTTTTTTCAAACATAATTAAGCATTGCTTGCTTACACCATCGTCTTGAAATACGCATCCGAATCGGTCTTATCAAAATTCAGGTTTCCAGGATCGTTCGGGCTGCTATTGAGCACCTCATAGCTGAATTCGAACTTGAGGAACTTGGCGAGGAACTTCTGCTGGTTCTCGAACCTAGAAATTACAGCTTAGTATTCATCGAAGATATCAATCCCTTCCCAAATGATCCGACCCGCAGATCCATCTGCAGATCCATTGCCTTTTGATAAATGATGTGATGTAACAATTATTATCGCTTACCAGGCGAATGCAGCGGACGGATCACTTGGGAAGACGTCATCGTCCATCTCAGCGCTGAGGGCTCTCCTTGATCTCGACACTTTAGCAATGGCCGATTTAATCTCCCCCAGCTGTTGATCAGTGGGGTACACATAGGCTCGGTCTCGAGCGTGCTTTGGGGTCAGGAAGGGGAACTTCTTCCCAGAGACGACCATTGTTCCTAGCAGATTGTCAGTGAACTCGGGAAGTCTTCGGGCCTTAGAGACGGCTGCCAGCATGAACAGAAGGAGTACATGCAGTTGCATTCTGAAAGGTTGTTGTTATGAACGAAAATGACATACGCGTATACTGTATTCTCAATATTCTGAAAGGAGAAAGGTAAAAGATTAAACATGTGGGGAAATGTGATCAAAAGCCGAGCAAGATAAGCAGAATTCTAAATTACCATGGCCTTCCTTTTATGGAAAAATAAGCGCGCGCCTCCGTGAGAAAACATTTCCGGACAGGCTTTATCATAACGATTGTGTCGGGTTGATGTCGATAAGCCTCGAAGATAAGCCGTTTTATGATGAGTTTGCTTTTATCGTAGATGAATCAGGAAACACGAGACTGTTTAGGTACGATAAGCTACAACGATTAGATCCATGGTCAATGTTTTGTTTTGGCACTTGAACGGATGATTCAGAATGTAGCGATATGCTTAATTTTTCTCCTCATGATTCTCATCCTGAAATAATTTTCGATTGATCCAAAAAGGTTGAATTATTTACTACGCTCCAGTAGAGATCAAAATCTTCGTCGCTCTGTTCTGGACTTCGCCATTCTGGACAGCCTTTTCCCCCACGATATGGAGCATGTGGACACGATTCAGAAGGGATGGAAGTCATTCGGCTGTAAGAAGAAGGAGATCAAGCGGTGGTTCGAAAAGCGCTACGTGACGCTGAATGATCTCAAGCAGCTCCTGGATTTCACCTTGGATCATCTTCTAGGATCTTCTCTAGAATATTTAACTCAAATATATTTCAGAAAATGTGTAGACTATTAAGAAGCAGTGACTTCTATACAATATGAGTATATCGTTGGATTGACTCGTATTGTCAATCCAACGATATAGGCAAACCGATAATATAAATCATCATCAGCGTCCTGAGATCCTCAAAACATTAAAAATGAAATTACATTTTTAGGATGTATCAGATCCCTTCAAATTTGCTCGATAATTTCAACAAAATGACCAATGTGTCAGTGCAACCAAACATTTCCGGAAAATCATTACCATAACGATTGTGTCTGTTTACTGTCTGATAAGCCTGTAGATAAGCCGCTCTGTGATGAGTTTGCGTTAATCTTAGATTATTCCGGTAAGGTGCGCCTGTTGTTTGTATGATTAATGTGCAATTTCGAAATCAGTGGTGATGATACACCCCAAAAGTGATATAAAAATATCAGACGCCAGTGAATGAGAAGCAGGGATGTCTTCGCTGCCCCTGGTTCTCTTCGTTCTTATCTCGGCAGGTTGGAATCATGTTTTGTGGGATTGACAGTCGACAAAAGCTGATGCATCACTCTCTTCATTCGGCGCACTTCCTCGCCGGTCGACCGGCTAAGAGACTACGTAAAAAGAAGAGAGTGATTCATCTTTGTCGACTATGAAGGGGCATAAGGAACCTATTGAAAAAGAAATCGATACCGGCACGTTCCTAACACTCTGAAACATTTGCTTTCCAGCTCTCTGCCATTCTCATCGCATCGGCTACAGTGATGTTTGCGTTCCAGTAAAGAATATTCGAGGATACCACTGTGGTCTGATCAGACCTGGCCAAGAGGTTTCGGCCCGTCGGTCTCTTCGTCAGATGTTTGGAAGATGGAAGAGGGATCTCTTCGGCGACTTCAGATTATCGCTCTTGAGCCAGAGCGGAGTCAACTTGCTTAATGGATTCTTCAGAGCGGTCGATGGTGTCCCATCCGCAGTGGACAACAATGTGTTTGAATATATCAACACCCAGGTACGCAATTGCAGGCATTGAAAATCAATTACACGAAGTAATAGTCTAATAAATATAGACCTAACGATAGTTCCATGAGATTATATATCATCGCCATATAACTATAGACATCATCTCTCGTTGCAGGTGCACACCCGCCTCATGACCGTTCCCACACAATTCGTTGACGAAGTCGTTAACATGCAAAAGGACTGGCTCCCTCACGCCGTTCGCCACCACCTCATCCACTGCGGCCAACGCACATGCGAGATGACCGGTCACGAGACTAACCAGCTTGGTGTACGAGACTGGCTGAGCGGTCGACAATACGGCATCGTGCGCGCCATCCGCTACGATTTGCCCGATGATGAAGGCACGACGCTTATCGCATTCTCCTCGGCGACTTCTGATTTCAAGTTGAACCCCATCTTGGTGCCGGAACTGAAGAAGAGGTGCAGCCGGCGATGGCTCGTCAGGAAGAAGTGCTGGGAAGAGCTGGAACATCGCGAGGACCCCCGGCCCTTCGATGATGCCACCCGGCACAACTGGAAGGTGCACGTACTCGGCGTGATGATTGGCCAGTTCAGAATCCATCATGCAAATATGCTTGTCTGAGAAGCCAATAAAGTTCATTTGTCGTCATTCTGTATTACTTTGCTTTTGACATACGAGATTCCATACCATTCATGATTGAAAGAACGCACCAATGGTAATCCATAAATGCCTCAGTCCTTCTTTCGGAAAACACATCTTTTGCATCACTTTACTGTTCTACAAAGGAGGTGCTATTATATGTGTCGCCTTGACTTTCGGTCGCTATTAGTCGTTTTTGTGTGAACCATAGAAAAGTCATCCATACATCAATCCTGACTTGGATGGTTTTGTGGTAACTCACGAAGCAGTCTTCTTGAACGGGGACTTTCTTGACGATGAGAATCCGTCCTGCGTTCTCTGTGTAATCTCTAAAATAGAGATGAATCCCAACAACGTATTCCGAGTTTATGAAGGTTATGAGCAATGATATGTATCTGTGTGTTTGTTCACGCTACTCGTCACATAGTACTCGACCCCATTCGTAGCACCCCCCCCCCCTTACAACTGCATCATGTATGTGTGGATAAATATTATATTATTTGTATTAGATGGCTGAGAGCAGGGTGAGTTATCCAAATTTGTGATCACAAGAGTATAGAAGAATGTGTGAACTAGTGAGCCTCGATAAATCACCAAGCAGTTCTTCTTACATCTCATTCCACCTCTCCTGATACTCAATGAATGTACATGTAATTGGAGATATACACATCGGTTTATCAGAGAATCGCACAATCACTGTGGGATAATGTTGACTGTCTCGAGGTACTTTCCGTACACCTCACGAATGCGACTGGCGAAATCGTGCATGATGAAGTTCAGAAGCTGCTTCAGATGTTCGACTTTCAGTGAGCTCGAACCAGCGGCGCTCCTTCGTCTCCTTGGTCACGGTTCTCATCCGTGTCGACCAGTTCAATTTCGGGGAGGGTGAAGGAGTTCTCGTAGAGGGACAGTCCGATGTAGTAGGAGTCCTTGACCTTCATGCAAGAGACCTTGTAGTAAACCATTGTGCCGCCCGTTTCTTTGTCGTACTGCAAGAAATATATGAAATGTTTGTCACAAAATACAAAATGAACCTTCAGATCCTGATCACTCGCCGAGCCGTAGTTCACATACGTGCATTCCTTCAGTTCCTGGATGACTTTCTCAGCCGGCAGCCAAGACTTCTCAGTTGCGGCAACTTTTCTCAATCGTCGACTGAGCTCATCCTCCAGGTACGGCCTTATGTCATCCTTGTCAACTCTGAGAAAATAATAGCTCCAAAAGTTAAAATCAAATACAAAACTTACATGATCGTTTTGAAATACGGGTCCGAATCAATTGATGCCGTGTCGAACATGGTCCGATTGTGCCGCTGGAAGCCAAACTCCGACTTGAGGAATTTCCCGAGAAACTTTTGATGATTACCGAACCTAAATGTTTAGATGTTTTATCTCAAATCTGGTTGAAATGTTACCATCGAAGAGCAGCTGCTGCATCGAAATTGTCGTCAACGTCGTCATCATCAGATGATGAAGAGATCTCCTCATTCATCAAGGCTCTTCGCATTCTCGAGGCGATCTTCAGACGTTCCCCGACGGCTATTTTGATTGTATTGAGCTGCTGATCCGTTGGATAGATGTAGGCCTTTTCCGGGGAATTTTTGGGAGTCAGGAAAGGAAACTTCTTTAGAGAGACGACCATTTTTCCAAGAATTTCATCTTCGAACTCCGGTATCTTCCGCGCCTGAGAGGCGGCTGCCAGTACGAATAAGAGAAGCAGGACTTGCATCTTAAACGAATATTTCATTGTTTGGAATCAAAACATGGACGCCGAATAAATCATACAACTGCTCTGTATGGCATACATCGTCATTTTAAGGAAAATAAGTGCCCGCCTCCGAGAGAAAACATTTCCGGAAAGGCGTTATCATAACGATTGTGCCGGTATGATGATGCAGATAAGCTTCAGAGAAAAGCCGTTTTGTGATGAGTTTGCTTTTATCGTCGATGAATCAGGAACACGAGTCTGTATGGGTACGATAAGATACAACGATTAGCTCGATGATCAATGTTTTGTTTTGAACGAATGATTTGGAATGTAGCGATTTATGCATGCAGATTACAGGGAAGCTCTAGTGCATTGGACAACTGTGAAGACTAAATTTTTTACTCGTGATTCTCATCCTGAAATGAAATTCGATCCAAAAGGGTTTAATTATTTACTACGCTCCAGTAGAGATCCCAGTCTTCGTCGTTGACCTTTATCTTTTTGCCATCCTTGACTTCCTCCTCCTGAAAGACCCATAGATGATGGAAAGTTAACACAGCAAAACACTCACAAACACGATGAAGCCGACATTGTCGCCCTCGTCCTCTATTTGTGGATCCGAGCGCGAGAATTCCTTCTAAATAGATTCGCTACTATTTTTAAGATAAAGCGTTCGGCACTTCCTGAGGTTCTGCGATCGCTTGAGTACGAGCGACCATTATTAGAGAGATTGAAGTGAATAGAAGAAGGTGAGTGAAGAGTCTCATAGCAGTCGATAATACGAATTGAGAAGCGAAGGGGAGACGGAAAGGAGAAGAAGAGACGGATGAGACGGGCCTCTCGATGGATTCACCATGGTTGCTTAGGAACAGAGAGAGGATTTACTGGCAGAAAGAAGTGGAGAGGTAGTCGATATGAATTAAATACTAAATCTTAAAACATTCGGATGAATGATTAATCGCGGATGTGTTATTGAACTCATGCCGTCGCTTCGTCGTATGCCGAGCGCCTTCGAATCAATTGAGCACTTCGTGAAACATGTTTGTCCGGGACTTTTCAATAAACACTTTATCATGAGAAGAAAGTGATGAGTATATCCATCTACTCAGTCAACGGTGCAAACACGGTGATAGTCGAGATAGTCGCAGACGCTGGTGTTGAGATCCGCGGCGGCCTGGATATGAATAATTATGTTTAAAATATACAGTAGATACTAGAGTACGAAATACGGGTAATCGTCTCTTCATTTCGCACGCTCTCTCACCGGTCAGAGAGGCGAGAGAGTGTGCATAATGAAGATACGATTACCCGTATTTCGAACTCTAGTATATACCTCATCGCCGACGACAGGAGTCGTCGACTCCTGGTGCTCCTCGATCCACTGAGACTGGTTGATCTCAGACAGGTAGTCGCACTCGGTCACAGAATCACAGGTGCACTTCTCTGTCTCGCGAGGGACCTAAAGAAGAATTGCTGGCTGAGATAATCAGATGATCTGAGTGATATCAAACGACGCATAAAAGCATTACCATGTCCTTCGACGATGAGAAGTCAGCATAGTAATCACACGCTGTGGTAGGGATACCCTGAAGGGATTAGCGATCACTCTTCTTACAACTTACTTTTACTTCTTACCAGTCATATGATCAACTCACCATCTCCTCCGCCCAACACATCGCGATGATGAGACAAAGAGAGACGAGAAGGAACTTCATAGTCACTGGACTCTCCGAAGGATGAAGAGAAGAATGAGAAGAAGAAGAAGAAGGAGAAGAAGGAGAAGAAGAAAGGCTGCATTAGAGGAACGGAAGAAGAAGGATCTTCATTAGTATCCATGGGAACTAATTGCTATTTCATTTCGCAATGATCTCTTGTCGGTCAGAGAAGCGAGAGTGCACGGAGAAGTGAGAGAGTCAGAGCGTTGATCCGGGTTGCTAAGAGGCGATGACGAGTAAGACGAAGGAAAGACTCTCCTCATTTTGCGTACTCTCATCGGCAAGAGCAGCGATAGAGCACGTAGTATCACGAGTCATTTCTTAGCAAGCCTTGAAGTCTTACATAGGCTGGAGAAAGGCCCCCCTTACTCCTCATCCTGACTTTACTAGTTATAAGTGGATTGGCAGGAAGACGTAGTGTGCAACGGAAAGTCTGTCTTTCGATTTTATTTTATTTAATCTGAAGGATTTCTCGATTCACCAATTCCGAACTGCCCTAAGGGGTGATCAAAAGTGGATGAAACACAACTAAATCTGAATTTTTCTCGATTTTTTTCTCTAAAATATGGAAGGCAAATAAACCCCAATTTTTGTTTCCATGGACCAAGTTCTCGTTGAAGAGATGTCTGTCTTTACCTAGTCACTGCCCTTGTTCGAGCACATTGTCCCAGCGCTCTGGTACAATTTATCACGAACCACTAAGTGCCCTGCTGTACGGACACCTGTCTTCAGCTGATTTACACCCAACCTCTAATTTATCTGTTTGCGATTTTCCCCAAAGCCAGGCCACTCTTAAGACTTACGTACTCTCTGGACCAATTCAGAACGAAGACACGCTAACAGGCCTGCATCATAAGCTGATTTACCTCTAATTGGTCCGAGTGCGAACTTGTGACGGAATACCAACTTCCTTAATCGTCAGTATTAACAGTGATCTCTGGATGAATTGTGAATAATATTATGATCTGGAAAATTAACGCGTTTGAGCCTTGCGATGTGTTTCATGGCCAATTCAACAGCTCGGAAGAATGGAACAAGCTGATGTGATGTAGTCATTGTTCATAAAAATCATCTATTTACTGATAAAAAAAGAAGCCACCAGGCCACAATTTCGAAGTGCGTGATTGCACCTGTGTTTGTGTAAACACGGAGTACCATTTACCAAATTAACAGACACTGATGACAGGTGAGTTCGTGCCTCGAGAACTTTTTAGCACGAGGATTGAGGAAGTGCATGCTTCTGCGCGCTTCAGCTCTCCCCTAGCGTACAATCAGCCCCTAACTGAGATATAAAGGACTTCCCTAATCGTTTTAATTCACAGTGATCTCTGTAGATCGTCGATATTGAAAAGCTTGTGACCAGGCCATCATCTAATCTCCCTTGGTATCCACATTAGAGATATTTCGTTATTTCATTCAAGGAAGCTTTGTCGTTTTTGATGCATTGTCTGATTTCCCTTGGCATAGTAGCAATTTCAAGACTAACAATTTTTAATTGTTTATTCATGGAACTGTTCCTATTTCCGATAACACACAGGAAGTATTGCATGATTTCCCTTGACATTTCCAGTGATAATTCATCCTTGATCACTTTCATGTCTGACAGTTCTTTGTCGATAAATCATACAATTTCATTGAAATTACTGTTTTTCTCTTCATACGCAGACTAAGTCAATAATGCATGTTTATCCATGCTATGATTACATATCTTGAGAATTTACACGTCTGTTTTCCGTTTTTCTCGTTGACATGCGTATCGTGACATTTTCTGAAGCATTTTTTGCAGAAATAGAAATATTCAGGTAAAATGTCAGCATGGCCAGCAATAATTCGGACGGTAGAC
Source organism: Pristionchus maxplancki (assembly GCA_900490775.1). Lineage (NCBI taxonomy): Eukaryota > Metazoa > Nematoda > Chromadorea > Rhabditida > Neodiplogasteridae > Pristionchus > Pristionchus maxplancki. The sequence continues at coordinate 89,197 of LS597216.1, forward strand.
TGTTTGGAAGGTTTAATTTAGCATTAAGGATTTTTTAAATCATAATTAAAATATGGAATTTTAGGAGTCCTTGGGGCCATCATTAACTCTACCGTACTCTACTTTCTCTGGCGGCGCAAGTACAGTACCCACCTCCTCGCCTACCGTATCTGCATTACGATCACGTCAATTCAGGGACTATTGATTTCCGGAGTGGTTACGACCCTGGCGAATACGGTAGCTCTGATTACGGTAGGACAAATGAAATATCGATTTGCAGGTCCACCTCTTCCACTACAATCACTTCCTCGTCATCGTCTATGGGTTGGCAGCGACTGTTGATGAGGTGATTGTGTTGTTGTTGCTGTTGTTGTTGTTTATTTTCGAATTAACAAATTCAGAGAGTCGGTCACTTCTTCATTTACTTCTCCCTGATGACGACTGCCTGTGTTTGGGAGCTGATCCCGGGCTCGTGTCTAGTGCAGCATCTGTCATTGAGCAAGTAAGACAATGTTTATTATTTTCATCCACGGTCAGAGAGCAGAGTGAGAGTTGGATAGATAATGGTTTTGAACGAGTAGAACAACAATCTCTAACTCTTCAATCTCTAACTGAAGTTTATTTTATGAAAATGTAACATTTACGAAAATTTGCAGACCCCACCTCTCCACTTCCCGTAAACTCTTCCTATCCTACGGCATCTGCTTTCTGATGATGGCTTGGTCGACGGTAAGAATAGCAACAACAACAACAACAACAATAATGATAACAATAACAACAGTAACAACAATGACAACAACAATAATACTCCAGCCGTACCTCCTCAACTTCTACCCGTCCCCGGCCTTCGACGAGACTGTCATACAGGCCCATCGCCCTGCTGACTGCGACTCATTCGTTGCATTGGGCGGTGTACTGATGGGGAATGAGGAGCATGTAAGCAATATTGATTGAACATTGAAAGCGGTGAGATGTTCGAATGATGTGGATGTATTTTCACAATTAACTTACAAAGTAAACGAAGATTCTCAAAGCGATTATACTGGCGAGCTGTTTGCAAAAAAACTAATAACGTATTGATTTTTCCAGCCCAGAGGCATCCTCAACTTCGCGCTCGAGTGCATCATTCCCACCTACGTTATCTCCTACGGGACATTCGCGTTTTGCGTGCATCGAAGTAGACAGGTATCATAACAATAACAACAACAACAACAACAACAACAACAACAACAACAACAACAATAATAATAATAACAACAACAATAACAACAACAATAAAAATAACAGGCCCTCTCCTCGCTCGACGTCAAGCTGTCTGAGCGGACGCTGGCAATGCATCGGAGGTTCCTAGTGATGTTGGCGATGCAGGTTAGTAAAAATCTAAACCTAAAAAAATCTTTTAAAAGACCCAAAAAAAACATTCCCCAAAATAAGTTGTCAATCAGAAATGCTACAAACGACCTACGCAGATGCTCACTAGACTGAGTAATTTGAGTAGAGATAAGAGAAATTCATTCAATTCCAGAACCTCCTGCCCCTCGTCGTCCTCTCCGTCCCGTTCACCATCTTCTTCATCGTGGTTATTGGGGGTTTGTTAATTAATATCACTATTAAATATTAATTAACTAATTAGTTTTAATTAATTAAATATAATGTATTCTAGGCTACGGCATGGGCCTGATAACGCTGATAATGTCGTTCAGTTACTGGACGCTGCCGATTATTCAGGTTTGTGATCGAAATACGAGATTATCGGGAAGAGCTCTCTCTCTCAACGGTCAGAGAGGCGAGAGAGTGCGCGAAGTGAAGAGACGATTACACGTATTTCGAACTCTTGTTGAAGCGAAACATGAACTGATCTCTGACGAATATTACTCCGTCCTTTGACTCTGTTCTGTGCACGCATTCGGAAAATGCACGTTGCAACGTGCTTTCTCTAACAGTAAACAAGTCAATTCAGGGATCAGTCGCACTGAAGTTCGTCCTGCAAGTCAATAATCGGACAGTGCAGGAGAGATCCGCGCACTCCTTCACCCTTACTCGACCATGAAATGCTATTTATTATTAATGATATTGATAAACGCATTATCACTTGAGATCTCTATCAGTGCAGTGTGGCAAGTGAATGCTTTCTGATTGGAAGCTCATCAACTAGCCTTGAATGACATAGATAACTGGCTATTTACGTTCTCCTCCGGTAGTGATGCGGCCTCGTCACTGAAGTAGTAACTAGTCACGATGACGTCAACCACCACTTCGTTCTATAGTTTTCCCATAGAAAGAAGTGTTCAATATTAATCAACTTCGTGTTTTCCTTCATAAATTAGATTGAACACTATCGTAACTAAGATTTACCCAGTCTGGGAAAGAAGGGTATGAATCCATAATAAACATGCCCATTTCTTGAGATCCGATTTGAAGTTCATTCCATCCCACTGATCACTTGTTTCCTGCCAATTTCCGGTCAGAGAACGAGAGATCTCGATTCTCCCATATCATAGAAACTCGAAAGTTTGTCGTACACCACGCGAATATATCGTTCCATTCCGGTGCGCGAGATTTCCAAAATTGCGTAAGTGCAAAGACCACTCTACGCACGCACAGTACACCACGACCTTTCCAGAGCACTGGTCGATTATTTTCGGTGGTTTTCTTTTTTTTCCGGCGCATTTATCGCATTTATTAATTTAAATTCGTGCCCTTAAGACTGATAACAATGTCCCTGCCGCTTTTATAAAGTGTTCCGTTACTTGAATATGCGTTTTCGCTTAATTAAAGCACTGAATATTATTTCGTTTATTTTCCTGATCCGTTTTCCATTGTTGCTTGTCTAAAGTTTTATTTAAATTGCAGGCTCACCCTTAGACGCGACTAGCGAGGAGATCGAGGACGCTTTCCGCCGATTCGGACGCATTCGCAAGGTATGTTCAAATAATTCCAACCTTTATCCACACTGTTTGCACGTGCCCCCTTCAACCGCGACAACCTTCGAACGCGGTTTGTAAAACTATTGTACATCCCGATTGTACATCCCGATAAACTAGCATTTTCGAAATACCCATTACACCAGAAATTGTAGTTCACGGAAATGTTTACATGATTCCTCCTCAGGTATGGGTCGGTCGTCGTCCGCCCGGTTTCGCTTTCGTCGAGTTCGATGATGGCAGAGACGCGGAGGATGGGGTCCGCTCCATGGACGGAGCGAGAGCGGCGTGCGCGCCGCTCGAACTTTCCCAGAAGATCCAGGTTGGTTCTTGTTTCATTATTTTATTACCATAACTGGCGTTAAATAATCTATTCATTAACTAATATCACAGATCGAGATCGCCTCGTCGTTCTCGCTCTCGCTCCCCGAAGTATGATGACCGCAAGCGCAGCCCCAGCCGTGACAGATCCAGATCCAAGTAAGAATTTATATTACTAAATTAATGCTGCTAGATAAAACAGATCTGAATACAATTTTTATTCAACCTTATTGCAGGAGCCCTTCTCGCTCTCGCTCTGCTTCCCGCGACTGAATAATGATCTTGTGAACAACTGAAGGTGATCTCAACTATCCCCCGACTTATTCACTTTAATACTACCCGCGTCCTAGTATTCGTCTTATTCTCGTTACCTAAACCCTAACATTTGATGTTGTTTCGCTCGTTTCCACTTTGCACTGTACATTATTTCGTAAACGGAAACAATAAATTTATTAACAATCATGATTCAATTGTTTTTTTCATGACAAACAATAAATTATTAATTACAATAATATGTGTCCTTCTATCTAGCTTGAACAATTAAACGTTGAAAATAAGTTTCAATACCTGAATATTCTAACTACTAAATAATTCAATTACATAGATGGGTGAACGAAGAATCAATTGGGAAATAACTCCTCGTTCCACTCGCTCGGGTCCACCTGCCCGGAATCCTCTTCGTCCTGCACCTGCAACCAGTGACCCCAGAACCCACCCATATTCTAGAAGTAGGTCATCCCTAGTGGATCGACAATTCGGCCCTAGAACCTCTCTTTCCCCTCTAGTTGATTCACTATCAGTATCCTCACCTCCTTCTCACCCCAATTCCCCTCTAGCTTTACCAACACCCCGTATCCCTTCTATCCCTATTATTAACAACGGCCTGTCCTCGTCCCCCATTCTCTCTTCTCTTCTCTTCTCCACTACTCCTTCGTCCCCATGCCCTCCACCTGTAAGTAAGATTGATCAGAGTGTACCCAACCCATATCAGGACCTTGCCAAATCCGACGTTAATTCTCATGTAGATTTACTTGTATCAGAATTAGCCCATAAGGTCGGTAATCTAATTAACACTCAACCTCGCGACTTCCCATTGTTCCGTCATTGTAATAAGACAAAAGCTTTAGTCAAGAATATGTCTCTTCTCCTCTCCCCCTCTAATCCCATAGTTCCACTTAGTCTCACAAAATCACAAGTGTGTAGTCTTATTTCATTCTTTACCGGTATCAATCCCCGCCAAGTTCTTCGTATGATCGATGCCTCTGAGCCCGATACCTTTTGCCCTCCCTGCCACTCTGCCCCTGCCTCAAAGAAGACGAAGCAAGAGAAGGACCTCGAAACGTTCACTTTAGAATCTCGGGGAAAAGTGAGGAAAAAACGTCACCCATGAGAAAAAGATAAGTCATTTAGATGCGTTTTTTTATTCACGCGCAGTTCCGCGAACAGCGACGTCCCTCAGTGCAGATGGTGATGAAGGCGTCGGAGTATTGGCTGCAAGGGGTGAAATGAGTCTTTAGTGTTTAATATAATGTTGTTTGCCATCTACAGAGTGATGTCGGGAGGAATGTTTCTGTTTCATCGGTTCGGAAATGCATGAGGGCCATGGGCTTCAGTTGGAGGAAGCTATCCACCCGCGTGCACTTGTATCTCAACCCGGGTGTCTCGTCGATGCGCAATGCGTACCTTACGTGGGGATTTACACTTATAGAAGCTATTAATTAAAAGTGAAACAGCAAATTAACATCATAAATACAGGATAATGAGCAAGGTTCGCATGCAGACTGGTGCGATGACACCATACATTGCGTTTCTCGACGAGACTTGGTTGTACCCGGGGATGAGGCATGCGTACGGCTGGGTGGATAATTTCGCGGATAGTGATCCCTTCCTTGCCATGGAAATGGGCCTGACGGTATTTTATTGATTTATTGATTTTTCGTTGATTTTTTCTTTCTAATGATCTTGTTGTGATCCTTATCGAATTTATTGTATTCCGCAACTTTATAGCCTGGTTTGGAGGCAGAATTCAAGAAAGGGGAGCGTTTGGTGCTCATCGCTATATTTTCCGAGGACGGCTTTATCGACTATAAAGTCTATCGCACTGGGAAAAAGGAAGACGAGTCCACTCGTGACTACCATGGCGAGATGAACGCGCAAGTGAGAAACCTTTCGAAAACATTTTACACCGATACACCTGCCAGGTGTTCGAGGCCTATGCGGAGACGGCCTTCGCTGTTCTCGCTCAAAAAGCAAAAGAGAAGAAGAAGTCGCCCGTGTTGGTCATCGACAACGCGTCATACCACGGAAGGTGATACCAACACAGCGACTTCCTCTCTAATATATTTTTAAATAGGAGAATTGAGTCTATGCCAACGAAGTCTAGTCCAAAGTGGAAGATGCTTGAGTTTCTTGAAGAGAAGGGCATTCCTCATGATGCCAGACTCAAGAGACCTGAGCTCTTCCAACAGGTTTTTGATTTAGCCAGAATTTTAAAGCGTATATCCAAAAATGCCTAGACTATCGCGCCATTGGACAAGAGCAAGTACAATCTGTACGCAACCGAAGAGATCGCGAAGAAGCACGGAGTGAGGCTCATTCGACTACCTCCGTACCACTGCATTTATTCTCCCATTGAATTGGCGTGGGCATGGCTCAAAAATAAGGCGAAGGATCAACTGACTGTGGTGAATTAACTGAATTAGCAAAAAAATTATTTGTATTTTTGCGGCTAATTTAACACTCATAATAGGATGATGTGGGAGCCGTCGCGCAACGAAAGGTGGAGGACATATTCGATTCGTTCCCCATCGAAAAAGCGCCCTCGTATCTCGATCACTGTCGAAGAAAGGAGCAGGTATTAAGAATTTAATTGCAAAAGAGCGCATGTTATTATATTTACAGGACCACATCGATAAGGGAAGTCTCACTTTTTCCCATGCCGACCTCGATCCTCATGCATTCGTCCGTGCACAAATGCGTGCTGATCGAGATCTCGACACCGTACCTGCGGATCTTGAGGACGAGGAAGCAGCGGAAGGAGAGGCCGAAGTGGAGACGAGAATGGAGGAGGAGGAAGATGAAGAGTGCGACGGAGTCGATCGACCGGACGAGACCCGCCTGGAAGAGGAAGATGAGGAGGATGACTATGATATATTTGACTATGATGCTTTTAATTAAATTGTCATCTAGAATTTGTTACGTTGTCGTTATTTTCTAGTAAGTAAATCGCATAAACGACTAAACGTACTCCTCATTTCATAAACAGCGTCTTTACACGAAAAAACACACAATTGTTTCACTTTTATGAACAAAATACCTCTTTGGTTGTTCCTCCGTTGGCAGCCGATCCTCAATCACGCCACCGGCCACTGAAAACTTTACCACAAGCCAACACCGCAAAGGAAAAAAAGGAATCAAAAGTGGCTTGGAGTCAAACCTGACTAGTACAGCTCCTCGGCAGAGCTTCCGAACCTTGCGCCGAATGTAGAACAGCTCTAGACATCAATAAACATGATTACAAGAAGAAAATAACCGAAAAAAATAAACACAACGCACGGAAAATGGATAAAACCGAGTGTTCGAAGAGAAACGAAAAGGGGGCGGGGCGAGCGTGCACTTTTACCGTTTCGGCGCGCATTTCTTGCAGTTTCGGCGCGCGTTTTTCTCGCGTATGCTCGGAACGGTTTATTTCTATGATACCCGTGATTGTTGTTTGAGCGATTATTTAACTGTTATTTCTTTGATTCACATCTTTCCTATACAGTCATTACTGTCAACTATACGTTTATCTATACAGTCGCATCTTTACATCGTACAAATTTTAGTCTGATGTCGCTGTGGCCAGGCGTGATTCGCTTCGTGGACAATATTGAAGGTATTTTCTTCTTTTTTGTTGAGTTTCACGTATTCCTGAAAATATACTGTCGCTAGCAGGTGGTGATAGTGATAGGCCTAATACTTACCGAATAGAAAAAATAATCCAGGAGCCATTGGTACAGCTCTAAACTGCGCTGTGATCTACTTGCTATGGAGGAGAAAGTACAGCCCGAATTTGCTCGCTTACCGTATCTGCATCACTATCACTGCAATACAGGGAGTGCTCGTGTCAGGAGTAGTTGTTTATCTCTCGAATATGGTAATTTGTTAATTAAGTAATTAATAATTAATAACAATAATTAATTAATTGCTTCAAGGTTCACCTCTTCCACTACGATAACTTCCTAATCATTGTGTACGGTTTCATCGCCACATTAGACGAAGTTCGTACAGTTAGGGGCCACAACGCACATAGCCGATTTCTCTCTATTGGGTCAAAAGTGTGTCCAAACTGCTCCTCATGGATGCCATAACCTTATACTTTTTAGCGTTTGTTGATTTCTCATCTCTATCAAAAGTTATACTCCGAAAACCACGCGCGCAAGGCACACCGAGCGAGAGGGAGTAAGCGAGAGGAGAGGGAAAGAGGGCGGAGCCTCTCTCGCTTGTGTCTCTCTCCCTCCTCCCGCCCTCTCGCTTCCCTCCCCCCCGTGCTTCTTTGCGCGTCGAGCACAACCCGGAGAGTGAAGATAAAAATCTGAAGAAATATCTAAAAATCCTAGAAAAATCCACTTAGTCAGAAAATCACTCGACGAACTTGGAGATAACACTGGAAGTAGTGAAAATAGCATTTTTGTGACCTAGTTGCTCAATTTTGACCTACTCAAAGATGCCTGGCTTAATTCGTCGCCTCCTCAATCGATAGGGAGTAGGAAGAGCTATCCAACGCGCTTTTGGACGAGTGATTTAGTTAAGAATGAGCTTTGTGCTCCTTCCGTCTCGCTTTTTGGGAAAATCGTGTCTAGGGAAAGTGGGCGGAGCTTGCGGCCCCTACGTACAGTCTCGATGGTAAAATTAAGAAGAATTTACAGAAACTCGGACGTTTCCTAATCTACTCCTCATTCTACTCAACCTTTTCTGTGTTTCAATTCATCCCGGGAGCCTGCTCGATACAGTATTTTGCATTGTGCAAGTAATGTTTCATCCATTTCATCGTTCTAAAGTCACTTTTTTAGGCCGCACCTTACTACTGTTCAACGCTTCTTATTCTCCTATGGACCGTGCCTGCTAATGATGCTGTGGTCTACAGTAATTTCCTTTATTTGTCATTTCGAAAATATTTTTTTCAGCCCTACTACCTGAGTTTCCATCCATCCACCTCATTTGATCAGCTCATAAAGGATGTTCACAATCCGCTACCGTGCGATCCTTTCGTTGCTATTGGCGCTGTCCTGACGCCAAATGAGAAACATGTAATTAACTAATTATTTAGTTAATTTAATAATTAATAATAATTAAGCCAAAAGCGATTCTCAACTTCGCTCTGGAGTGCGTGATTCCTTGTTACTCAATCTCTTATGGAGCCTTCGGGTTGTGTGTCGTGAAATGCAGGGGTAAGTAGGCACTACAATTTTCAAAAGAAATGCGAAATCGTAGGATTCCAATCAGGAAGCATTTCAGGAATTCTATCGTCCCTGAACATGAAATTGTCGGACAAAACACTGGCAATGCACAGGAAGTTCCTCATAATGCTGGCGCTACAGGTGATTTTATCGAAATTCACTTCTTATCTGAATACGTTTCACTAATTCTACGTTAGGCAACATTGGCCCTGATCAGTAATTGATGTTGCTTCGGTTGCAAAAAAACTAATCAGCGAACTGTCAGAACCTCCTCCCTCTTGTCGTGCTCTCCCTTCCGGTCGGCATCTTCATTGCGGTTGTTGTTGGAGGTAAATCATCATTTTTTTCATAAAAATGAGGTAACAGTAAGTGTCAGAATACGAAGTGGACAACTCAGTAGCTCTATTCTTCTCAATTTTAGGACTACCAATGGGGCTGGTCACTCTCGTGCTATCATTCAGCTACTGGACTCTGCCGATTATTCAGGTACTTCATCATCCTTTATTATTGTAAGGGTTGCATTGCGAAATTGATGGCAATGAGCATGCAGCTATAATGCTAGTATGCTGACAGTATCTGCGAGTATCCCTGAACACTGTGAGAATTTCTCACTGTAAAGCCATGATTATTGAAAATTTCTTGACTTTACACAAAACAATGGTTAATGGATCGACAGAAACCAGATAGAACAATTCATTTCAGGGATCTGTCGCACTTCTTTTCGTGCAGCGCGTGCAAATCGGCAACAGAATGGAGAGATCCACTCATTCGATTACTGTTACTCGACCCTAATTCGCATATTCTTTGTTGCACTCTGCCCTCTTTTTAATACATTCAGTACATCTGTAAATATGCTTCAATGATCCTTCATCAACCACAGTGTTGCAGTTTGATAGTATTACCCAGTTACTCAATTGCACCAAAAACCTATCGAACAATCAGTCTGGAATTGAAAACTTTGCTTCCGTCATTTATCGCTAGTTCGTGAAGTACTGCAATCATAAGTTCCGTATGCCGTCATCATGAATACTCACTGATTGAAAGGCATTCAGTCCCATTTTACCTGTCATGGGGAATTGACTGAACATTTTTTTTCTCTACAGTACACTGTAAATACTGTATAAAACGGCTGTCTTATGTCCTCGTTTGACCGTGATCTTTCTATTATCATTTCTCCCGATAATTACAGCAATAACTTATTTTATATTCTAAGGACTGAGATAAATCACTTTTTTCACAGTCAGGTAAGAAAACATTTGCATCTGCAACTCCTTTTTGCAAAAAACAATGAATCACTTTTGCTGTCTTGTAGATAATGCCTTCAAGCGTTTCCCATGTGCCACTGTTATTTTCCCTTGACTTCTCGTGTTTTCTCGCGAATTGTTTTTTTAAAAAGAACATGATTTTCCACGCAAAACTAATTATTGTTTTGAGTTTTTCCATACTCACGATACTCGTCGACATCAAAATTGCTACGTTTTCATGGCGTTATGGCCAGGCATCATCCGCGCCGTGGACTTTGTTGAAGGTTTGTCACCTCCTCTATGTAAACTATCAATGACTTCATATTATCGAAAATGTTCAGGAACGATAGGCACAATACTAAACTGCGCAGTAATCTATCTGCTCTGGCGCAGAAAGTACAGTAACCACCTACTGCCCTACCGTATCTGCATTACGATAACAGCTGTGCAAGGGCTACTTATATCCGGAGTAGTGGTGACCTTTGCGAATACGGTAATCACAATTGATTTTAATGAATTAATATTATATATTCAGGTCCATCTCTTCCACTATGACAACATACTAATTATTGTTTATGATTTCCTTGCTACGTTGAATCAGGTCTGGCTTAAAACTGTTCCTGAAATAATCGTGTTTATTGCAGAGCTTTGGTCGATTTCTCATTTACTTTTCACTATTTATCACTTTCTGTGTGTGGCAGCTAATACCAGGAGCTTGCCTGCTTCAATATCTAACACTTTGCAAGTAATTGTCCTAACTTCTTTCTCAAAATAATGATTTTATCTTCAGACCTCAGTTCACATCTACTCAACGCTTTCTCATCTCTTACGGATTATGTGCGGCAATGCTGATTTGGTCAACGGTAATTAAATTTAAAATTAGTTTTTCCCCGATTGAAAGGCGACCTATTTCTAGAGACCGCAAGGTGATCTGCCGAATTGAGTGAGTCAGGTATTTCATGTGCTCAAAGTGTAGATACAGGTCCAAATAACATCATGCTTTTTACCGTTTGTCGATATCTCATCTCAATCAAAAGTTATGCTATGAAATCACGCGCGCAAGACACACCGGGCGAGAGGGAGAGATCGGGTGAGAGGGAAAAGGGAGCGGAGCCTCTCTCGCGTGTGTCTCTCTCCCTCCCCCCGCTCTCTCGCTCCCCTCTCCCCGCGCATCGCGACACCTTAGTGCCAAGTGCTAAAAATCTGAAAAAAATTCTAAAATTCCGGAAATATTCGAAATAGTCATATCGCTCTAGCGGAGCTATGTCGTCCTACTAGAAATACCCAAAACACCTATTTTTTGTCGTTTCCGGCGTTTTTGACCTACTTCAAGAAAAAGTATCCAGTTCCCCTTCTCATAGTTTGTGAAGGGACTTGAGAGCTACTCAAAACGCGCTTGATCGTCCGGATTGATTGAGAATTGGCGATGTCGAGTCAATGCACAGGTTTTGAGGGAATCCGTTCTCCCCGAAAGTGGGCGGAGCTTGCGGCCTCTACCTATTTCAGCCCTACCTCCTCAGCTTCTATCGCTCTTCTTCATTCAACTCATTAGTGCAGAGTGTTCACCAACCCAACAATTATTCCTTCCTAACACTGGGATCGCAACTCATGCCGAGTGCTAATCATGTATGATTTTTCTTTTTTTGAAAGCTAAAGACGGCATTATTAACGCTGAGAATCATACTACCATTAGTAAACTTGGTGAAACACATTCTATCTAGATGTTTGCCCTTGTAATAGTCTTTGTTCTAACTTTGAGGGCCAAAAAAAGATAACTTGACTGTAATACTCATGCTTTTAGCCCAAAGCCATGCTCAATCTCGCAACTGAGTGTGTCATTCCAACGTACTCCGTTTCCTACGGAATCTTCACTTTTTGTGTCTTCCAATGTCGTGGAATCCTCACATCTTTTAACAGCAAGTTCTCAGAGAAAACGCTTGCATTGCACAGGAGGTTTCTTGTTATGCTCGCCCTTCAGGTATTCAATTTTAATTATAATAATCGTAATTATTTTTGATTAATTAATAATTCAGAACCTCCTCCCGCTCGTCGTGCTTTCACTTCCGATCGGTATCTTTATTGTTGCTGTTATTGGCGGATTTCCCATGGGGCTAGTGACGCTTATTGTTTCATTCAGCTACTGGACACTTCCTATTATACAGGTTGACAAAAACAGATGTAATTTGTGTAATATTGATTTCAGGGATCAGTAGCCCTTCTTTTCGTGTTGCGTGTCAAAATTGCTGCAGTGAAGGACAGATCGAAAAGCTTCTCGCTCACTCGGCCGTGATATTCGAGAATAAAGAACAAAACATTCAGCAAAAATGTTTGCCGCCAGCAGGGGTCGAACCTGCGACCTTGGGCTTATTAGACCCACGCTCTAACCGACTGAGCTATGGCGGCTGTTGACACCCTGCGACAGAATGCCTCATAGATTGAGTGTGCATATTACACGCCGTCGCGGCGTACACAGCGTGTCAGAGGGGTTAGATAATCCAATTATCGCGGCCGAGGTGAATGCGTGTGACTTTTCCTCCCCCCTCTCATTCTCGCCCCTCTCGAGTGAAATGCGCGGTCGGTAGGGTGGGAATGAGTGGGATAATAGAGTGAAAAGTGAAATTCTCCATATTTGTTCAGTGAAACACAACCGAAACACAGAAACCAGAGAAGCGACAAATCGTGAAATCTTCAAAATTTCAATTTTCATAATTTAATAACTAATAACATGAGGGCTAAATGAAAAATCTGCCTTGATACGTTACTAGACTTGGACCTGAACTAGCATCTCTCCAGAGGGTTTTTAATTTTATTATTTACTTAACTAGTTATTTCGCCGTAAAGTCCGCTCCAATTAGGGGAAATTAAGAGAAATCAGCTAACTTTGCGGTGAAATAACTAGTTAAGTAAATTCTAAAATTAAAAACCCTCTGGAGAGATGCTAGTTCAGTTCCAAGTCTAGTAACGTATCAAGACAGATTTTTCATTTAGACCTCCAGTTATTAGTTATTAAATTATGAAAATTGAAATTTTGAAGATTTCACGATTTGTCGCTTCTCTGATTTCTATGTTTCGGTTGTGTTTCACTGAACAAATATGGAAACTTTCACTTTTCACACTATTCTCCCACACATTCCCACCCTCCCGTCCGCGCATTTCACTCGAGAGGGGCGAGAATGAGAGGGAGAGAGAAAAAGTCACACGCATTCACCTCGGCCGCGATAATTGGATTATTTAACCCCTCTGACACGCTGTGGGCGTATAATAAACCAAATGATGTTGTGGTCAAGATTAATCGTCCATATTGACATTGCATACAAAGTATTATGTGCTTAACTTGTCAGACTGGCTACGTTATTTTACATTGTTCGCTGATTCATCTGACTTGAAAGCCAGTTCTCATGAGAAAAGGATTGTTGTGATAACAAGGAAATGCTCACTGCTCACTATTCAAGAACCCTGTGAACATTGTTATGATACAAAAAAATTCTACCGGTTTTTAACCGAACATGGTGTATTGGCCAGCAATAATCCGTATAGTCGACTCCGTTGAAGGTATTTTATTCAAAAACAATTAATGATCACTTAAACTTTTCAGGGACTGTTGGTGTCATTCTGAACTGTTTTGTCATCTATCTATTGTGGAGCAAAAAATATCGCTCGAATTTGATCGCCTGTCGTATCAGCATTACGATCACTTCTGTACAAGGGATGCTGTTTTCAGGGATTATTGTACTTTTCATGAATGCGGTAATTATTCATATTTTTTCATTATTTTAAATTTAAATTGTTTTATAGGTTCATATTTTCCATTACAATGGCGCCATTGTAATTGTCTACGGTTACATAGCAACGCTCAATGAGGTTGCATAATCATCTACAATTCCTCAATTAAGTTAATTTCAGAACTTTTGCAACTTCCTGGTCTTTCTAGCGGTCGTGCTGGCATTTTCCATATGGGAGCTAGTCCCGGGAGCCTGCCTATTGCAGTATCTAACTCTTAGTAGGTAATGAAATTTCACTCAGATTTTTCGAAAAACTAGAGATATGCAAATTTCAGACCACACCTATCAGTTATTCGAAGGATGCTTTTCGCCTATGCACCTTCTGGAGTAATGATGATTTGGTCCCTGGTACAAATATTACCCCTCTCAAAACCAATTTTATCTTCAGCCCTGTTTTTTCACCTTTCATACTTCCCCCGAATTTGATGAAACCGTTAGGGAAATTCACAATCCTTCAAGCGATGATTTCTTTCGTACTATTGGACCATTCCTGATGCCGACCACAGAATACGTGAGTGTGATTCTCATCTAAACAACTCTGTTAATCAATTTTGCAGCCTTATTCGATGGGCCACGCAGCGGTGGCATTCATTATACCGACACTAGCGATATCTTACGGAGCATTTGCAATTTGTATTATGAAAAGCAGGGTGGTCTTGACCTACCACGACATCAAACTGTCAAAGAAGACCCTGTTAATGCACCGCAAGTTTCTGACCATGATGGTTGTTCAGGTTCGTTTTCTAGAATCTCATCGCGATTTCACAAGATTGATCTGTTTTTCATTCAAAAAATGGTTTTAAAAAAATCTTGAGAACCTCCTCCCACTCCTCATAGTCTCAATCCCTATGGGCGTACTCGTTTTCGTGGCTCTAAAAGGCGGAATTTCGGTGGGTTTGATGACTCTTCCACTGTCTTTCACGCTCTATACACTCCCGATTGTGCAGGTATGTTTTTATTTGTCCCGGGTACAGAATATATTTTTCCAGGGAACCGTGGCCTTAATATTCGTCCTTCGGCTCAACAAGAATGCTGTTTCGGACCGATCAAAGAGTTCAACATGATCCTCGCTTATTATCTGATAAAACAGTCTATAAAAAACAATTATTGATAAATTATTTAACAAGACAACAATCACAGGGAACAATAACAGAAAAGAGCGTTGACCATTTTCCTGTGTACACAACAAAAGTTGGGGCATGGGACACTATTTTATCGTTGAATAAATGACATTTACAAATATATAACTACACTTTAAAGAAGGAGGGATGCGAAACGGCAACTATGCCAGAGGGTATATTCGCGCTCTCTCCATTTCGCACGATCTCTCGCCCGTTGCCTGGGATCAGGGTGACTTGGCTCGCAGCCAACTCGCTCTAACTTGATTCAGACACCAGATATAAACATGGGGTTTTCAGAATTCTGATATGGTTTGAGATAGCTACAAGACTGCGTTTCCAGTTTAGGCACTCGAACTTTGATATTTCTCCTTCTTTAAGGCCGGGTTCTGGGAGGAAGTCTTGGTGCGGTCTGTCACTTTATTAGTCTTGAGGCGCAGTACGAAGGATAGGGCCACTGCTCCCTGCATTTAATCTTATTTTAAAATGATCGAAGATCAAAGATCAATATTTTGGGTCCAAACTATATTCAAAAGTTGTACTGCCCTTAGGGGTCATACTCCCCAAGTATGAGCCCTGTGCGACGTTTTTGAAAAAAATTACACTATTCTGGCCATTTCACTGCAGTCTTACAGAGAACGCGTTTTAAAATCATTTTTATATATTTTACTATTATTTTCATTACCTGTACTATGGGCAGACTCCAGAAGGAGAAGGAGAAAGCAAGTGTCATCAGACCCATTGAGAATCCGCCAAATAGGCCAATAACGAAGAGCACACAGGGAAAAGTTACGATTGCGAGAGGCAAAAGATTCTGAAATTAATTTTTCCCATTTTAACACGTCTTTGTGTTGCATCATCATCATAGTTTCCGCTTGGTTATTACCTCCGATCATACCTCCGATCGATCAATTACGACTAACCTGCAGCAGTAGCATAGTCAAGAACTTTCTGTGCATTGACAGCGTTTTCTCTGACAGTTTGACATCGATTGAAGTGAGCATGTTTCTGCTCTTTGACACGCAGAAAGCAAGGATTCCGTAGGAAATCGCGTACGTCGAAATCACACACTTCGTTGTGCCATCAATCAGTGATATTGGCTGAATTGTGCATAACTTGGAAATTAATAAAAAAACAAATAAATAATTCCTTACGTGATCCTCCGAAGCATGAATGTATGCTCCTGTAGTGAAAAAGGCATCACAAGGCTCCAATTTATGAATTTTCCGAACCAAATCATTAAACTCGAGGGAGGGTTGAACCATGGCAAAGTAGTGCTGCAAAGCAGACTTTATCGCTGATGGATCGTCGATTTTACCGTAGACCACAGCATCATTGCTCCACATAACCCGTATGAGAATAGAAAGCGATGGAGAGTGGGAAGATGCGGTCTGCAAGTTTGCTTCAGTCTTCAAACATATAAGTCGCGCTCAACTACTGTTTTGTCATTCTGAGAACGTTTACGAATACGGCGATGAAACGGTCAAAACGAAAGGATAGAGTCTGGTCATATTATGGAAGAGCTCACTTGCACAGAATGAAATACTGCATCATACATGAACCGGGAATCAACTGCCAGAGAGAAAATGTTCCGAATAGATTGAGAGAAATGAATAATTGGCCAATATTCTGAAGATTTCATAAAACAACAATCAAAGTCATTATCACCTCATTAATTGTCGCCACAGATCCATAAACGACGATTTGCATGCTATCATAGTGGAAAATGTGCGCCTGTGCATCATTTTTTCCAAAAATAATCAATTTACGATACCGTATTCCCTAGGCCGGCAATTAGTCCTGACACGATTAGGCCCTGCACGGCAGTTACTGTAATGCAGATACGGTAGGCCAGCAGGTTACTGTTGTAGCTGCGACGCCATAGCAGATAAATCACAGCAAGGTTGAAGACAGTTCCAAATAAACCTTAAATACTTAAAAATTACATTAATCATTAATAATTACCTTCGATACTAGTTACAAGGCGAATCAAGCTTGGCCATAGCGCCATAGTGAATAGTGAATGCTGAAGAATTTTTTCTCGGCTATTTCTCAAACAAGGACCTGGAGCCTGAGAAAAATCATGTAAGCAGTGTAATTGAAAACAATGGAAATCAAAAATGTGATAATTCATACAGGGAACATTTTTAAATGTGTATAATCGAAGCGTTTTTTTATGTGCAACTGCTCCGTCCACTCGAATCATCTCGGAACGAGGCCCGGATTCATAGACAGTAAAAAAAATTTGTGCAAACAAAAATCAGTCGGAATAATGAGCAACAATGAGCTACGACCATCTATGAACACAATACTCGAGGGAAATGTTTGCAAAACTACCAACGTTTATAACGATGTAGTATTTGTAATAAATGCAGTTTTTGCGATTAATGAAGCAGTATTTGCAATACGTCAAAGCAGCGACTGGCATGGAGCTTTGGTCTGCGGTAGCTTTTTCTCTAAAGGATCCGACCAATTATGTTCCTGATTGTGAGCCGCATTATGAACAACAGTCGTTTGATTTTCTTGTCACTTTTTCATTTATTTCGCACGTGAAGTTATTGTTTGCTTTCCCAGGCTTTGATGCTCAATGTTCTACTTTTTTGTTATACTAGTCACAGCACCGTAACTTTCCTCTTCCTCACAACAAATGATGTATTGGCCTACAGTAATTCGCGCTGTGGACACGATTGAGGGTAATTATCTAAATATTATGTACTTCGATTCATTCAATGAACGTTTAAGGAGTAGTCGGAGCCGCTCTAAACTGCGCAGTTATTTATCTTCTTTGGCGGAGAGTATACAAGGCTAATTTGATCGCTGTGCGTATCAGTATCACGATAACAGCAGTGCAGGTATTATATTTTTTTATTCGCACAAATATGTATTATAAAAATTATGTTCAGGGACTACTATTTTCATCTGTATCCGCGGCGTTGATGAACATTGTGAGCAATTTTAATTTCTGAAATAGTAAAGAAAAATAGTTCCAGGTTCATATCTTTCACTACAATGCGATACTGATTGTGGTCTACGGTCATTTTGCGACCCTGAATGAGGTAATATTCAAGTTTTTAAAAATTATTCATCAATATCAGGACGTCTGCAACTATCTCATCGTATTTTCTATGAAGCTTGTGTTTCTCGTATTGGAATTGATCCCAGGCCCATGTCTGCTACAATACCTGACCTTGTGTAGGTGAGGAGTTAAAAGCTGTTTGAATGTCTGAAATATTTAAATTTAGACCGCATCTTACGGCTTCTCAACGATTCATTATTGCGTACTTGCCTTGTGCGGTGATGACGATATGGAACAACGTATGCGTTTTTTAAATCCAATTATTAGTAACAAAATCGATCGTTTCCAGCCTTGCTATTGGGCTTTCCCCACGTCTCACTCATTCGACGAATTAGTTCGAGAAATACACCAACCCGGGGCTACCGATCGTTTTCTAGCGGCGACCGAAGACCATGTAAGCACTCTGTCCTCTCTGCGTCATTTTAATTTAAAAAAGTTCCTTTTCAGCCTGGTTTTATCGTGAACGCAATAATTTTATATGTGTTCCCGTCATGTTTGATTTCGTATGGCACATTTACCGTATGCTTTGCGAAGAGCCGAGCAGTCTTATCGTCAAGCAACATCAAACTCTCGGAAAAAACTCTGTCAATGCATCGCAAGTTTTTGATGCTGATGGCAATGCAGGTTTGTAGCAAAAAAACTCTTTTTCAATTCACAAAACGCATCAGAATCTCCTCCCGATGGTTGTGATATCTATTCCGATTGCAGCTGTGACTGTCGCTGCTTTTACAGGTAAGTTTTTCGGCAGAATGATCTGCGATTGAAGATTCTTTAATCAGTTAAAAAATTAATTTAACAGGCAGTATTTCAATGGGATTACTGACACTGCTCGTGTCTTTCTCCTTGTGGCTGCTACCGATTGTTCAGGTATTTCGAAAACCGCCTCTTCATTTTGCACACTCTCTCGCTTCTCTAATCTACGAGAAAATATCGATTTCAGGGCGCAGTGGCTCTGGCGTTCGTGCTGCGTCTTAAGACTACCGCTGTAGGTGATCGGTCGAAGACTTCCAAACATTCCACGTCTTGATTTAAAACATGTTTAATAAATAAATTAACTATTCAAAATCACCATAGATCTCGTGTAGACCATAGACACACAGCAGACGCCTGAGAAAAACGAACAAAGCAATGTAATTGAATAACAAACACACCGATGTGCACGTGCAAACTGTTACAGAAAATTTGAAAGTATTATTATCCGAACACAGTTGCAGATCGATCGAAGAATTCAAACCATTTCACATAGACTTGATCCAAAATATGACAGAATGACTGCAAAAGACATTTGCCGCCAGCAGGGGTCGAACCTGCGACCTTGGGCTTATTAGACCCACGCTCTAACCGACTGAGCTATGGCGGCTGATGCCCAGTGCTCTTTATAGACAACAATGGTATAGTGTGAATACAGGGAAAGTTCATCTTAACAAACACCTTACGCATCTCATGATATTGTTGATCTTCAAAACTCGTGTCCGTATTTATGACGTAACGACTCGCTCATATGCCCATGCCCTATCGCTCCTCTGACCGACGAGTGGACGAGAATAATGTCTCTTATTACGCTGTTTGACACATGCATGAATTCATCCGAGCATCTCATTCTGTTATTATGGCCTGCAGTGGCCAGAAGACTTCCCTTTGCAGACAGATATAGCCTTGATTTTCTGACTTCTCACGGAATAACACCGTCTGCCACTTATTTTCTGTTATACTCATGCCCTATTCTTCCCACACGCCTGCACTGTTTACCTGAATGCGCATTACTCAACCACGTTTGAAGTGCGAAAATGAGGGTTGACTGTCTGAGTTATCGTGTTCTTGCGAAGCACTCTATTAGAGATTCCTCGTGATAACATTTACTCATGACTTTTCATATAGGTGTGCTAAGTGTTTGTCTTGAGAAATCTCCATCTGTAATTATTCATTTTTGCGTTCAGAATGTCTTTCTGGCCACTGTTCGCTGCCTATTCCGCGTCAGCGATCACTACACTCGGTAGAGTTTTCTAATATTTTTCGTGAAACCGTTAAACAAAAAAAATGTCTATCTAGGAGCAGCAATCAACATTCTCGTCCTTGTCTACCTCTACCGGATCGATATTGGAGGCAGTTGGAGGGTCAGCGTCATTTTCTCTCTTTTTTCGCCGTTTTTTTATTAATTATACGTGGAAAAATCTATGATAACACTGAAAACTTTCAGGTCTATCGCATCTCGATCGCGATTGGTGCTGTAGTAGGGATATCAACGTGCATCCACTGGGAGATGCTGATGGTGGTGAGTTTTTATTTATTGATACACAGCGTGTCAGAGGGGGTAGATAATTCAATTATCGCGTCCGAGACCAATGCGTGTCGCTCAATCATTCTCGCCCATCTCGAGCGAGCGGGGCGGTTTAAAATGAGGGAATGCGAGTCCACTCGAACATTTTGAAACAAATTCGTTAGATTTCATTTATTGTTTCGGTGAAACATATTCGACTTGTACAAGGAGAATCTTGCAAAACTCATTAAATTTGGTGTTACCGTTTCCGGAAGCTCGTAATTGGAAACCCCCACACCAATATTATTCACGGATGCCTGAGAAAATTCTCTAGTTAATTGTTTGATTAGATTTTCAACGATACCTTACTATTTTTCGAGAAAACTGCGAATAAAGGAGAAAAATGTGGTTTTCTCGAAATTTTATAACGCATCGATGAAAATCTAATCAAACAGATTTGTAGAGGATCTTCTTAGGCATCCGTGAATAATAATGGTGTGGGGGTTTCCAATCACGAGCTCCCGGAAACGGTTACATCAAAATATACTAATTAAAAATTAAATTAAAAAATTCAGAATGAACCGATTGATTCAGAAATGGTTGAGAGACACCTTTGGTCATAGACTGATAACTCAAGCTTTTTAGATCTGTATAATTATCTCTTATCAGTAAGTTATGGGATATGCTTCACAGGTATTTCTTAAATATTGTCTACAAATGACCATGAAAAGGGGTCGGACGCCGAGAACAAAGGAGTTCGGCCTCTCTGACACGCTGTGTTGATTAGCATACTGCAAACGATTAGTTTTTGACGAAACTGATAACTTTTGGCATCTTCGGGAAACGTATTCAAAATTTCAGAAATCAATCTTGTTTTGCATAGATACAAATACCATTAACACGTATTTTCAGATCCAAGTCTTCGTCGACGATACCTACACAATGGTCGTGTACGGCCCGGTACTTCTGCTGCCGGAATGGGCGAGAGACGCGATCTTTGCTGCAGGTTTACTGAAAATACTTTCACCAATTTTTTAAAACTCGTCAATGAACTTATTTGGAATTAAACGATTATTTAGGTGCTGCTCACATCTACCTCATGTGGCAGCTGATCCCCGCGCAGAGCATCCTCCAATTCTGCTCGCTTTATCGGTATGTAACATCCCAGAACGCAAATAAGTTCATCATAAACACCTTAGACTCTGCAATAGTGTGCTCTATAGTGTGTGTTTCCGTGTTCACTGTGTGTTGCGTGGTTTGATGGTAATGCCATTGATAATATCAGACTGAAAAGGTCGAAGAAGATCACATGTTCACAGTAGGGTTGGCAAAATGATTCCAATCGCGAGTCTGAGACTATCCGAGTCCCACTCATTTCAGACTCGCCGAGTCTGAGACTCGGTGAGTCCGAATGATTGGGACTCTCAGAGTCTGAGACTCGTCCAGTCTCAAAATCGAGAGATCATTTCTCGCCCTCTCATTCAGACTCATTCCTGTCCCATTTCGCGCGCGCGAACTGGTCGTTTCAGACTATTTCTGCCAACCCTAGTTCACAGGGAACAATCGAGTTTTCTCTCTGATCTCATTGAACATCGCAGATAACATTTTACAGATCACACTTCTCCCTACCCAAGAGGTTTCTACTAGCCTACGCTTTCGTACTTCTACTGGTCGCATCTTCGTTTGTGAGTGAAATTTTGCAGTTTTTTTCAGAATATGTTTCAGCGACATACCGAGTGGCAAGCCTTGTGCTTACCTGCAATATCATGTCGATTGATCTGTCGAAGAAGAAATATTCATGATTTTCAGTACTCCTGCCTCGAATACATTCCGACTGCTGGATATATGAGCGAACTTCGGGAGATCGGAAGGTAAATATTGCTTTTTTTCTGTTTCGTCTGCAGACAGTACTCTAAAAAGTACTTGCGAGAGAGAATATGCATTCACAGGAGAGCCCACAACCTCACTAACAACGATCACTTTGCTGTTTATGGTATGCCGCTATTCTACACTGGCAGAAATGTGAGCAATTTCCCTTAGCAATCAGCGTTTGAGAAGGAATATTCTCAGGAAGGCCGCAACATGCTCTTCACGATATTCTACAAGATTTGTCCGTCGTATCTGGCGTCTTATTCGGTAAAAAATTGACAATGACACCATAAAAATAATTATTTCAGGTTTTCGGCTTCTGCTTCTTTCGCGTGTATCGGATGGTGCACAATTTGAGGTGAATAATTGTATCCTGGCATGCGTTCTATAATCAAGCTAAAAGCCTATTGAAGCTCATGATAACTAGTAATAGTAGTGCGAACGAATAGACCGGTCCACTCGAAAAAAGAGGATGAGGGCCAAGAGAAGAATAAAGAGATATGAGGCCGTTTGCGTAAGCTTCAACAAGGATCAACGGGGGTCGGGAACAGGTAAAAAATCGAAATGTCTGAAAAGTTGCCCCTAGGGGTTATTTTTGACCCTCTACACGCTGGTGAGGTCGCTTTCGCAATATGTCCCCTCCGCGCTCCAGGGGGGTCACCCCCCATATTGGCCAAAAACGCGTTTTTCGATGTTTTTTCGTCGGGGAGTGGTCAAAATGGCCCGAAATTTTGTTCACTTAATCAGAATTTTGCGCTCTTTCAAATGATGATATTTACATGTGGTGAAAAAAATTTCGTTTTCGAGAAATGGCGAATTTTTGACCCAAAGGATATCCCCGGAAATCCCGTCACCAGTAGATAGAGCATGTCCCGTCGAGCATTTTGGTATATTGGACGAAAAAATTCCGTTGACATTTGAAGTTTTATATCGATTTTTCCGAAAAGTCGAAAAATAAAATTTTCAGATTACCCTCGTTATGGTGCTCATTTTGTAGAGCTCGTCGAACTGATCATTCCTTATGTTGAACAGTTTTCCTGAAAACCTCTCTATCAAAAGTTATGATCGATCAAAGTGGCCATTTTCACTAAATCGCCACGGAGCGATTTTTCGAAACCTGTAACTTTTGATAGAGAGGGTTTCAGAAAAAATGTTCAACATAAGGAATGATCAGTTCGACGAGCTCTATAAAATGAGCACCATAACGAGGGTAATCTGAAAATTTTGTTTTTCGACATTTCGGAAAAATCGATAGAAAACCTCAAATGTCAACGGAATTTTTTCGTCCAATATACCAAAATGCTCGACGGGACATGCTCTATCTACTGGTGACGGGATTTCCGGGGATATCTTTTGGGTCAAAAATTCGCCATTTCTCGAAAACGAAATTTTTTCATCACATGTAAATATCATCATTTGAAAGAGCGCAAAATTCTGATTAAGTGAACAAAATTTCGGGCCATTTTGACCACTCCCCGACGAAAAAACATCGAAAAACGCGTTTTTGGCCAAAATGGGGGGTGACCCCCCCTGGAGCGCGGAGGGGACATATTGCGAAATCGACCTCACCAGCGTGTAGAGGGTCAAAAATAACCCCTAGGGGCAACTTTTCAGACATTTCGATTTTTTACCTGTTCCTGCCACTTGTTGAACCTAAGGCGGACGGCCTCATATAAAATTACAGAGAAGGCATTACGATCAGTCCGCGCTCAAAATCAATGCATCGAACGCTGCTGCAACTGCAGTTCGCGCAGGTACGACATGGAATAATCTGAAAGCAAACCCATTCTTCTAGCTACACATTCATAGAATAGATGTGTTTCACATGATAGATTTAGGCTATTGAACGTTCGTGAAAGTGTTGAAGACGAAGGGTTTATTGATAAAAAATAAATCAAAATGAACACAGGGTTCCGTCCCCCTCCTCTCTGTCGGTATCATCAAAATTGGTTATGACATAGGCAATGTTTTAAGACGTTATTATAATAGAAAACACCCTGTGACTAATCTCCAAGAACTGAACCAACAGTTCAGGGTTCCGTGCCCCTCCTCTCCGTTGATATGATCATAATTAATTATGACATTGACAATATTCGAGCCTTCACGTTAAAAAAAGACGCCAACTATGTGGAAAAAAACCAGAATCAGTGAGCGAGTAACCATTACTGAAGCTGTATTATCAGGGTTCCGTCCCTCTCCTCTCCGTCGGTGTCACCAAAATTGATTATTATGGCTGAGCCATGATAAAAAGAAACTCTTGAGAACTGAACCAACAATTCAGGGTTCGGTCCCCTTGCTCTACACATGATTGCTCAAAATTTGTTATTACTTTTGTTATTTTGATTCTGCCCATTAAAAACGCACCGGTCCAGCAAAACCCGCAAAATATCTCGCAAAATATCTCACAAAATATAATTGAGACAATAATACTCACAGGGTTCCGTGCCCCTCCTCTCCGTCGGTGTCATCATCGTCGCTTCTTTGATCTGCGTTGCTGTTGGATTGAATATCGGAACGTATGCTGTCCTGCTGTCACTCGGGCTGTGGAGCTTCTCATCGGTGCAGGTATGGTGCACATATTCATGAAAAATTGTAGATAGGTGTAAAATAAAAGTCAGTAGACGTGTACGATCAGATGTGCTTCACAATGAACATAAATGTAGTGTAGTTATCGAAAATGCAATGGGTACCAATTTGGAAAATATATAAATGACTTACAATTGCAGGGAACCATGTTCCTAATCTACCTTCGACGGACTGATATAAGCAGAGGCACGAGGATCAGGAATATTTCATCTAATACGAGGAGTAATCCGCAGAATTGGACTTGATTGTGAACGCCTACTACAGTCAAAATGACATAATGTGAACCGTTTATCAAGAGTTTTTCTTATGATAAGTTATCATAAGATTCCATAAAACATTGATTGCAAAGCCGGGACTGTATGGATCAGGCTGAAATTTGGAGAGGATACACTCTTCGACTTGCCCTATCGCCCGACGATTTCGAAAAATCGATATTTTGCATGCGTCGCGGTCACGC
The DNA here is from genome assembly GCA_900490775.1 of Pristionchus maxplancki. Lineage (NCBI taxonomy): Eukaryota > Metazoa > Nematoda > Chromadorea > Rhabditida > Neodiplogasteridae > Pristionchus > Pristionchus maxplancki. The sequence goes on from LS597216.1 coordinate 114,248, forward strand.
GTCGCGTGTTTAGAGGGCCTTGAGGGGGCGGGGCTTATGGGTAAATGCTCAAGGGAATGATTTTTTTGTGCTTAAATAGCACAAAACAGCAAAATAATACTAAAAATTGACATTTCTTATGAAAACCAAAAAATGGATATTTTGGCTAAGCCCCGCCCCCTCAAAGCCCTTTAAACCCGCGACGCGCGACCGCGACGCATGCAAAATATCGACTTTTCGAGATCGTCGGGCGATAGGGCAAGTCGAAAAGTGTATCCTCTCCAAATTTCAGCCTGATCCATACAGTCCCGGCTTTGCAATCAATGTTTTATGGAATCTTATGATAACTTATCATAACTTATGATAAACGGTTCACATTATGTCATTTTGACTGTAGTTTATAAAAAATAACGTGTGGCTTCTGTTTTTATGCGATAAGGTTACATGAAAATCAACTAATGAGATACAATATGAAAATATGCAATTATATCTGCTTCAACTTCTCCTTGAGATCGTCAACGTTGAGAAAGCGGAAGAGGTGCTTTTGCTGCTTGATCTGAAAAAGTGAAATATATTTTAAAAAAGACATATGTTTCATAGTGTGAACTTAACTGTATATTTGTTTTATGGATGTTCGATGGTACATCATTGCTCGACTAATAATAATCACCCACCTTCTCTACTATCCCCTTCTTGTAGTAGAACCTCAGTCCTCTCGTCATCACTTCGAACCGCATCGGTCTCTCCCTTTCTCCCTTGTGCTCTCCCCAGAGACGAGCGAAGGCCTCGGGGTCAACGAACTGGAATAACTTTGAGTTGTTCGTTACCTAAAAAGCTGTAATTTCCCTGAACAAGCTTCTGTTTTAGAGTCAAAACACAAGAGAATTACTTACCCGAAATTCTCCTGACTTCTCATTCGTCCACTCCACCAAATGCCTCTTGCTCTCGTCCTCAAGATGCCTCAAGATGAACACCCACAGCGTCTTCTCTTGTCTTTTGGATTGTCTTTTCTGAAAGAAAGAGTTTGAATGACTTGTTGTCTTTTGGATTGTCTTTTCTGAAAGAAAGAGTTTGAATGACTTGTTGATACTCGTATCCTTAGAGACCGCAAGGTGGTATGCCGAAATGAGTGGACTGGGACATTCATGCGCGCGATGTGTTGCTATGAGTTTTAATAACATCGCACATTTTACCGTTTGTGAATATCTCATCTCTATCAAAAGTTATGCTAAGAAAAGCACGCGCGCAAGGCACACCGGGCGTGAGGGAGAGATCGGGCGAGAGGGAAAAGGGGGCGGAGCCTCTCTAGCACGTGACTCTCTCCCTCCCCCCGCCCTCTCGCTCCCCTCTCCCCGCGCTTTAGGGGCACTCAAGGGAAGCATGACAAAAATCTGAAAAAATGTCTAAAATTCCTGAAATATTCTAATTACTCGTGTATTCTTTGCGCAGCAATGAGCGAATACTAGAAATGCCCCAAACACCTATTCCATCACCTATTTGGTCGTTTTTGACCTACTCAAAGTGGTCCGATCAAGATGCGTCTCGGCTCACTTATAGAGGATGGACATAGCTACACAACGATCACTTGGTCGTCCAAAACGATTGAGAACTAAGACTGCCCCGCCTCGGCGCAGGTTTTAGTAGATTTCGCGTCCCCACTAAGTGGGCGGAGCTTGCGGTCTCTACGTATCCTACCGTTGACTCTGCGCATTTTCTTGGAGGGGCGTTTGCGTTCTGCGGTTGTAACGAATGCTGAGGCTCTCGGCAGACCGGTCGAGTTAGTAGCGAAGGAGAAGATGAAGAAGCGTGTGAGTGTGGAGTGCACGATCGGGTTGCTGTGGAGCTGCTTGAGGGCTGCCAAGAGAACGATTAAGGATTACCAATTTAAATACCTAGCTTATATAAAATCGCCCTCACATACCAGGCTCTCGGGAGTTCCAGGTGTTGCTCGAGGACTATCTGGAGGTAGTTCAGCTATCACTGGAGATGGAGAAGAAGACGGAGTTGGCGGAACAAACGTGTTGAGAGTTGCGACTGAAATATATTAATTTAGCCCCTGAAATGCGAGAAATAAACTCACAATTGATGTAGCCCTGTGCCATAATTGCACTCAGTAGTTGCTGGAACTGATAGTTCTGCCATAGAAGTGAAGCGTAGGCGAGGGGATCCATGACTAGTTAACTAATTAACTAATTAGCCACAAATTAACGAATTGGAAGTGATAGGGGGCTTGTAAAGAAGGGGTGTGTGGAAGCGACGCTTTGTGGAAACAACAGTTTCGCACCTCACTTCCAAATGTCGCAACCGCCTTTGACTTGTGCTCCAGAGGGTTAATTTCCCCGCTTTGACCCCAGATTATCCCATTTCTTTGTATTATTACGCATCTCTACCGCATCCTAGCCTGCGGGCTCTAACGGGTTGCAGAGATTAAATGAGAAAGCCAGAGGGTGGATTCTCCCGCTTTGAGGGAGCTTTTGAAGAGGCACCGAGTGGATCAGGCGCGAACAACCATTCTCGGACGGGAACTTTAGTGCTGAAATCGAGCCAAGCTGTTAAATCTCCTTGTCGGTAAGCTCTTTATTCTTTGCCGCTCTAGATCACTCAAATCCAAAGTGAAAAGATAGGCTATTAACAATTTTTCAAAAGATAAAATCTTTATCATAGATAAAGTTAGCAGTACTTATTCCCCACCGAGCAGGGTCGATACTCGCACACATATGGAAAAGCTACGCCGCAGTTGCCCGCGCCCCTGAAATATGATTATTATTATTGATTTAGACTTAATTTGGATTAAATTCTGACTAATATATGGCTAAAACGGCTATACACTCTGCCAAAAAATGATAAAACTCACCAAGGAACGTCCCACTGGGTCCTGTCAGCGTAGGCGCAGGTGGATATCGAATTCTTCGAAGGCTCCTCGACATCCCAGTTGGTGAACAGCATATCTGCCTGAAGCCAACGGTGTTGCTCTTGTTGTTGTTGTTGTTATTGTTATTGTTATTGTTTTGACCTGATATCGACTATCCGCATCGCCGGGGAATTTATCCTGCCAGGCCCACTTGTCGTCCTGCTTCTCGTATCCCACCCAGAAGTAGTCGGACTTGGCCGTGGATAATACTGAATTGTTGTTATTGTTGTTGTTGTTATTGTTCTTACATTTCCTCAAGTACGCTCCTTTGTTATCATCGTGAATCTCGGCGATGATTCCGTTGCCGGCGGCGCATGTAGTTTTCGCATTAGCGAAGGGTGCCGAGGATATCTGGGGAACGAGGCAGCCACCTTAACAAGTAACGATAAAGGTACATGCAGGTCAAGTATTTCTATAGTCGCCATGCGACGATTACGGTAGGGGTTACTGGTACTACCTGCTTGGGCATTTGAGTTAGCAAAAGGTTAGTGCACCACCTGGGAATCGAACCAGGGAGCAAAGGCCTCACCGTTGGCTGTCAGTGCAGGATCATCAGAGGCTGCGTATCCATTGTGCGCCTTGCAGAAACAGTTGGCTAAAAAATAATAATAACAACAACAAAAACAACTATAACAACAATAATAATAATAAGTATTCAGTTACCCTTGCACAGAGAATTAAGCGTTGCCCAGTTGTCCAGATCAGCAAAGAAATATCCTTCAGAAGCGAGGTTTTGCAGGCCGGGAACGATTTTGCATGCCCCATCACACCACTCACAGCAATAGAAAGCCTGCGCGATATCTGAGATGAATTATGAATTATGAATATATCATGAAAAAAATCACTATTAACAATGACGACGCCTTCTTTTTTGAATTGATCCAGAGCACTGAGGTCTTGGTTTCTGAAAGTAGTCGAGGTTCTGATATGTTAATTAAATTTTAATTTGTAAAGGCAGTAATGGTTGAGGAACATAGTCTAATGTACCATTATGATATAACTCACGGATCCGATGCCGTAAAGTAGTAGATTACTTGGCGCGTGTCTCTTCGGTCTGGATTTCTCTCGTTATCGAACATTTGCTGTGCTGCGGTGTAAGCCCTGCAAAATTAAATTTATCTGTTAAAATACAAATCGAACTCTTACTTAACCACATCGATTTTCGAAAGTCCTTGTGTCATCGCAACCTTATTTGCCACCGTGTCCCCCTTTTTCATATTGAGGCTGTAGAGAACCTGAAATTTTGTAGATATGAAAATGTATCTGACCGACGAGAGAGCATTTCGAAATGAGAGAGTCAGATGATTCTGATGATAACAAAGTGTACCTGAGCCTCATCAGCCATTGCTATCACGCCGACTCGCACGTAATATTCTTTATCGGTCTCCGTATAATAGTTGAGCAGCGTCCAGTCAATCGTCGAAGCTGCCTATTGTAATTCAAAATAATAATAAACAATAACAAAACAAAAACAAAAATAATACCTCTCCAAGAGTGAAATTGTCCATCACTTCAGAAGTGTCAATAATGTAGATAATGTCCATCCACATGTCTTGAGGTTTGAAGTCTTTCTTGTAACTGTTGCTGTTGCAGTTGCAGTATGTATCGACTAATAGAGAAATGTGGAAAAAGGTTTCGAAATATAATCACAAACCATTCTCCGGCCCCTCATACCGGCCTCTCCACGAAAACTTGATGTCCACGTTAATGTTGTCGCCATCTTTCCCAATCTTGGAAGGCTCAACCGGCACAGGTTTCCAAATGACCTAAAAAGCATCTTAAGTAAGGAGATCGGTTATGCAAAGTCTCACTTCAAAGTAGTTTCCCCTGAAGGTGACGTGATCGGTTCCGTTGTGTTGGAAGTGACTAAAAATGTCTTTTATGTTGTTTTGAAACTTTTAAGTCTTTCGAAAAACCAAACTGACAAGTCCAGATATGGGTCGGGATCTTCCGATTCACTAATAATAATTCCACTGGTTCCATGACCATTAATCGGATCAAAAGTGAGCTGCCCGTCCATTTTCACTTCGGCTGTTCCTCTGGAATGAACGAGCAATGGAAACGTCTAAGACCAACTATGCACAAGAGCATCCATGAGCAACATACATACATTACATCCATGAGCAACATACATACATACAGCATGTGAGCGGCACTCTGTAGTCTTTTCGCTTACTTGATTCGAAAGACCGCTTTCAAGTCTCTGCCTTGCTTGCTCTGGACGTTATCAGCCAGTCCGCTGACCAGAACAGTGATGGTATCGTCTGATGTGAAAGGCCTATCTGAAATACGATAGTCTTGCTTTTTCTAAGACTGGCACACTCTTCAACATCTAGTATATACCACAAAGTACACAAATATGTAGGAGTAATGTACATACCCCTCTCACTGCCCATATCCATTGCACTGGAGTAGCTCAGACTCAGTGAGGTGCCTTGCCCATTGGCCTCGATGGTTATAACGCTTCCGAACACATAGATCCATGTAGGAATGTTGTCGCATCTGCAATGCTGGCGTGTAAACAGCAACAACAATAACAACAACAAAAGTTAATGATTCCGAAACCCACTCGAATGAGCGCAGCAGGTATCGCTCCTCGGCCTCTCCTTGCCCGGCGCCCGTCCAAATCCTCACGCTTCCTTCTCCTGAACTGGAATAATTGATTCACTCACACTCCGACAATCCTATGAGTGCTCAATATGTGTTATTCCTCTACACAATCGGGCGTGCACACATGGTGAACAGACTATGGATGGCTTGGCAAGAAATTACTCTCTTCATTCTGCGCACTCTCTCGCCACTCTGACCGGTGAGAGAGTGCGCGGAATGAAGAGACGATTTCTTGCGAAGCCATCCCTACAACGGACCGTTGGTGCCGCCAGTGCAGCCCGTGTTGTGCAACCACATTCCGGCTTGCGGAACGACAAATACGAGCGGGCTATTGACAGTCAAAGCATTCGCCTGATATATACGGGTTATTAAACTTTGCCCTAGGCACTTGATTTCGTCCATCACAATAACTCGCCTCTTTGACCGGTTTGATGATTGTTGGATTGTCACTCGTGAGAATGAGCGTGAATTCCTGGTCACAATTGAGTTTGAATCCGCTATCAGCCGTTAGTTTCCAAGGTCCGTCTCCATCATTGGCACGGCACGAATCGACAAGAGAGTTCAAGCTGGAACACTTCGTTTTGTCAATTCTGGAAGATGTTTAAACCTAGTGGAGAAAGCACCAGCATTGACCATAACTTTGTTGAGTTGGGCGATGTTAGAGTACTGAAATTAATCCTAAGAAGTCGCGACGATTAACGACCGACTTACGCCCTCTTCTGTAACAACGCAGGCATATTTAGAGTACTGTGAGAAATTAGAGTTGATTAACTGGAATCGATGACGTGAACAATTCAAAGCAAAAAAGGGGAAAAACTCACTCTGTAGCGCACTTCATTGCACGAATAGACAAACGCCTCGACTCCATGAACGAAAAAAATCAATAAAAGCAAAAAATTCAGTATACGCATTGTAAAACGATGATATACTCAGAGATTGAAAGCATCATACGAATCTCTAAGCCTGCTTATCTCTGTAGTGTTGCGGATCAGCCAGGAGGAGTTGGGATTGGCAGATAAGAGTGTTTGAAAGGCGCTCCATAGCTGAGACAAACGGCATGAGTGTAGCTTAAACGATGAAGGGCTGCTTTCTAATTGGGATGGATGAGGACGGCAGAGGGACTCATTATTTTCAAAATTAAGTGATGAAGCAACGAAGAGACTGTCAACTGCAAGTTATGGTTTGTCGTACTTAATACGCAACGTTTATTACTTCAAAAAAGATCCAAAGTAAGGCAATTCAGTCGTGATAATTTTTTTGCCTCACATTTCACACGAGTCCACTCATAGAAAACAACTGCTTCTGATCTGTTCCAGAGATCACAATGTTCTAGAAATCCCGTATGATAAAGCCGTAAGAGAATAAAGATAAAAACAAAAAAATAATGACCTAGAAATATCAATAGTCCCTGTACAACAAGAAGCCATAACGCAAAGAGTCATTAGGGACCATTGAGCTCGATTTCCGAGGCAAATAAGAAACCACCAATGACAGGTTTATCGCGTTCGCGGTGTTCGTGGTGATCAAAAAAACATTTCTCAGGAAGCAACATCTGCTCAAACCAGCAATAGACGAGAACACTAACAAAAACGTTTATAGTAAATGTCACGTCTAGATCGTTGGACGATTATGTATCTACTGTGGTCAATGACAATTGTGACATTGCAGATTACAAGAGCATCACAGAGTTTCAAGTCGAGTGCTGTTGCTGGGAATTGTTGCAAATATGGCTGATGTTCGCTGTATTGTAACTTCAAGGCCGAATATTCGATGCATGATATCTTTGGCATTCCTTACAACAATCTGAATTATAATAATGGCTATATCGCCGAATTCACGGCTTACTTTTCTGTAAGTAGGATTATTAGAGATAAAATAGATGCAGAACTGATAGCTGTTGAGGTTGAAGAGGGTCTGAACGGATATTAGTACATGATAAAACCAGTGTAATATCGTGTAACGAACCAGCATTAAAACTCTTATGAGTGCACAGGCCCAACCAGGCACAAATGATGGATCAAATACCATAAATAAGGTCATGAACGTAAGAGGCACGTCAAAGAAAATAATTGACGCCGCGCACTGAATTAGATAATAATATCTAATACCGATGTATTTTTAAAACCTGGACGAGAAAAATGCGAAATATTCTTATGGCAATAGCCTTGGTGTATCCCGACAGGAAGTTCTGATGTTTTTTTATCGATTTGTATTCAATTTTATAGCAATTTACCGTGTGAATTCTCGAAATACTCCTCATAGCATCAACAATGATGAAACTGACAAGAGGACCAACAATAAGTAGCGAAACGCCGAGCAACATTAGCTCTGAAAAAAACGAAAAATGTTCCATTCTGAGTGCAATTTTGGTTGAATGTTGACCGTATTTAAAATATTGTGGTTCTCCAACAGGTCCGAACATGAAAACTGTTCCGCCACGTCGCGATAGCCATGCAATGTCGGGTTCCTGCGAATTTTTATTAATTTAGAGTATATACATATTAGTATGCGCTACTGTCAGTAATCGTTCACTGTCATCATGATCACGTCCGAAATAGCCAAACCCAGCAACGTTTAAAATCAAGACGAAGTTGAATGAGAGGATTAGCGAATATTTTGTTCTGAAATACGCTCTCCAAATGGATGTAACAATTTAATACCTCGTAGAAAATCGGCGTTTACTGTCCAACGGCAGCAGCATTTGGTGCATTTTTATGCTTAATGGAAGAAACGCGGAAAAAGTAAGCGTCACAGACGCAGCAACTAGAATCTTAAACATATTCAATTAAATAAAAAATAATAATTTAAAAAATGAATACATACCATGAGCACTTGCTTATCCACTCCGCTTTTGCATAGAAGCCCTTCGCAATAGAGTGAAGCGTACGGAAGAGCTGGATACATTCTAAGTGCAATCGAGAATATCCATTCGTTGAAAATGAATGACAACTGCAGTTTGTAATATTCTAAAGAGTAACGTGAATAAAGGTTACATCCGAGAAAATGTAAAGGGTTCGCAGGTCTTTTTTCATAGTCTTGTTCTCAAAAATGAGAAGATACTGCATTACAGGGTGACATGTAAACAACGCAATGATTGGGGCGTAGAACTGGAATCTGGAAAAGAGAGAAAATGATAAAATTTAAATTTTAAAATGACTGACTGCATGGAAAAATCGACGAGGTAGTCCCGGTCGTATTCGTAGCCGTACCGTAAGGATGCGTTCGATGGCATTAGCGGACTGAGCAAGTAAGCAAGTCCTGGATGAAGTGGGTACAATTTCAAGAACGAACGCAAATAACAAGTAGACGAGAAAACTTGTCTAGAACCTGGCTCTAGATTATTCTCTCCACATCTTAATTGGTAACGTTTTCCCCGATAAACAAGTGCTTTCCCTGCGATTGTGATTTGCTGATCAAAGATTACGAACAATAGTTATGACTATCTTATCATTAGTCTTAGTTTCGTCCTGGGAGGTCTAACACCAGTGGTGACATCTTCCAAGGGCTCTATGGCATTAGGTTTTTTCTCAGACAACTTGGCAATATGAGTTCGCATGCACGATGTGACAAACATCGCATTTAATGAGAATTTTCCATATTATTCGCTTCCCGTCAACTGGCGTCGTTCACGATCGCATAATTGCCTGATCTCTGTATGGGGGTTATTGGAGAGCGAGAAAACATGATCGATGGATTCACGGCGACTATTATCATGACTGCATAGTGATATCGATGTCGAAGCGTAGAGAGGTATTGTCGGCTATTGAGAATAGTCGAAAAATGTGTAAGAGACTCGAAAATAACAACTAGAAACGTGAGCAAAACATGCTTTGTAGGAAAAAGTTCAGCATTAGCGTTTTCTTCAACGGCAGAAGCAGAGCGTCGACATAGAACTTAACAAGGGAACGGAAATATGTTCCGCTACCGTTGCAATTATTGATGGCATACAAATTGAGAACACACAAACAACTATGCGATGTCAGAAGCTGATTATGAGATAAAATAGTCTGTCAGGAGGAATAATTGTTGATAGAGGAATGATCTTTCGGCTCTAGTAATCTCCTCGCTAACAACGGCGAATTTATATTACAGTGTGTTTCAATATTCCACAATCCCTAGTATATTGTATGCTCAAACTTAATTCAATGAACACTGCTAATCGTTCGGATTCTAGTATCTTATTAAAACACGCGTTTCCAATTACATACTGTATCTTGATCACTAACCAATGCTCAGCACATGTCAGAGCTAAATACAGACGAGAACACTCAGATAGGTCTTGTTTGAGACGACTTTTTGTTTATTGGCATGAATCAATGTTGGACTCTTTGTCGATGTGAATGCGATAAGCACGTGCGCTTAATTATGTATCAAACCGAATGCACTCATGTTGGCCTTATTGCAATTATAATGGTTAACAACGATACAGTTCAATACATTTCAATGTTGTCGATGTATGTACAAAGGTAAAAAGAACGAGCGCGCTCAATTACTTGTTAGCTGTTCGAATGGAGAGCTTTAATGCTTGTCTAACCGAGTGCACTCATGCCCTTATTGTAATTATAAGGATTAAAAATTATTGGAATTTATGACCGGTGTTGATGGAAATACAAAGATCAGAGAACGAGTAGCATGCTTTAATGCGTGTCCAACCGAGTGCTGGGTTTAGTTATTACTGATGATGCTCTGTGAGTGGTTACTGGGAAGCCGAGCATTCTATGCAGGACCAGTCGGGTATTTCGTAGAACAATCTGAGATATGGCTATGAATCGAGTTTCGAAATTTGCTCTTAAAAATCAAAAAAATTCTCACTTTTCTGTAAGTAGGATTGTTAACGATGAAAAAGACGCAAAATTGATGGCTGTTGATGTTGAAGAGGGTCTGAATGGATTTATAAATAAATATCAAGATTCTTGCTGTTTTCGAGAAAAACACGAACCAGTAATGTTACTCTGCCAAACGCGCAGAGCCAATCAGGTATAAACCATGGATTTACAACCATAAATACAGTCATGGACATAAGTGGCATGTTAAAAAATATAAGAGAACCCGCACACTGCGAAATATTTGAATTACTTAATTTACTTGCATGATACCTGTATGAGAAAAATGTGGAATATTCTTGTGGCCATAGCTTTCGTGTATCCGGATAAGAAATTCTGAATTTAGATTGATTGACCTTATTTAATTGTTCACGTAACCGAATGAATCGTTGTAATACTCCTTATTGCATCAAGTACGAAAAAAGTGGTAACTGGACCAATAATAAATAGTGATACAAAGAGTAACATTAGTTCTGAAGTATATGTGTTTTTCTGTTATCTTTCTGTTTGTTTAATACCATATTTAAAATATTGCGGGTCTCCGGGAGGTCCGAACATGAATACAGTTCCACCCCGCTCTGTTAACCAGGCGATGGAGGGTTCCTTAACTTGTTTTTATTTATTTTTTGGGGAAACTGTTAACTTTCAACAATCGTTCGCTATCGTCGTGGTCTCTTGCAAAATACCCGAATCCGGCTACATTTGCAATCAAGATTAAGTTGACGAAAACGTTCAGCAGAAGTTTTGTTCTGAAAAATTTATTTAGAACTAAAAAACAAATATTATGGGTACTTTGTAGACAATCTTCGTTTGCTATCGATGGGCAATAGCATTTGATGCATTTTAATGCTCAACGGAAGAAATGTAGATATAACAAGCGTCACAGAGCCCGCTAATACACCCTGAATAACAAATATGTATTGTATTTAATGAAAAAACATTAAAAACTGTGATAAAAAAACAAAAAAACCATGATCATTTGTTTATCCAATCCATGTATGCATAGAGGTCCCCCACAGTAGAACGCCGCGTTCGGAGATATCGGGTAGATCCGAATAGCGTATGAGAAAACCCACTCATTGAGAATAAGAGCGAGCTGAAAATTAAAAATAAATAAATAAAAATAATAAATAACGTGAAAATTATTTCACATGCGACATGATGTAGAGCTTTCGCAGATCCTTTTTCATGGTCTTGTTCTCGAATATGAGCAGGTATTGCATTACAGGGTGACAAGTGAACGACGCAATGATGGGAGCGTAGACTTGAAATCTTTGGAAACAAAACAAAATTGTTGAAATAACAAATTGCACTGACTGCATGGAGAAATTGATGGAGTAATCACGATCAAATTGAAATCCATAATGAAGAGAGGAATTGTCAGGCATTGAGGATGGGTATGCGATCTTACAGAAAAAATTGCGAAATACTTTAAAGGTAAAGCAGATCTAAAGCCAGGGACATAGACTAAACTCGATACGAACAAACTAAAGACAGAGCCAAAAGGGAATAACACCTGTAGTGGCATGGTCTGAGTCTCTCATTTCGCAGTGCTCTCTCGTCGGATAGAGAAGCGAGGGAGCATGGACAAGAGAGAGAGAGAGAGCCAGACCATTCCACTACCTGTACTATTGCTCTCTGGAAGCTTACAATATGGGTGCGCTCAATCAACTAACCGATATGAGAAGTTGATTATGAAATAGGCAGTCTGGAGGTGGAATTGATTCATAATTAATGCCAATGACAGAGATCACTTAATTTATTGCCTTCGAAATTATTTTCTCGGTCCATTCGGATTTTAATTATGAGGTTTCACATCTGATCTATGGGAGTAGACATTTGAGTGATTTAGTTTTGACTCAATGACACATTCGGGGCTTTGAATTGGAAGACTAAAAAAATACTCAAACCTTACATCTCTTCGGAAATAGACTATTTGCTCAAACTCAAATCAGTCATCCACACTATATTGGTAGGATGCCCAATAGACACTTCAACACGTAATCTGGTTTATTTGTTGCAGACCAAATATAAAATGCTTAGTAAAAAATTGATGATCAATTTCCTTAGTAAATATCCGCTCGAACGAGGCTCATCGTATTCATCGTAGGCGTAACCGAGCTTCTCTTCATTGACTCTTTCCGGTTGTCATTGATTTCCAAATGACAAGCTACCGACAGAAAGCGGACCAATTTTCGGGAGAGCACCTGCAAATAATTCTTGTTAATCTCGAATTCGAACCAGAGTTTTAAAATAGTTTTACCTTTCTATAAGTCGGGCTCTTGAGAATGAAGAAGACGCAGAACTGATGACCGTTGATGGAGAAGAGCGTCTGAATAATTCAACCATACATCTTTGAATAACAAATCGTAATTCAAAAAAATAGAGCAGATATGCGTTACGCCAGTAGGAAAATAGCAATATTGAGATGTGCTTGAAATAAGTAGAAACGAGCCAATAACAAAATCCTTAGCGAAGCGCAGATATTTCCATGGACGGATGACGAATCGATGATCATGAATCCAAGCATGATAGTCAGGGGGACAATGTAGCAGATGAAGGCGCCGAGACACTGAGATTAATTATTAATTAGTTTAATTGTAATAATTAATAATTACAAGCTTAATTTAAATACCTGTATGAGAAAGATGTGGAACATCCTTTTGGCCATCTTTTGCGTGAAGCCGGATTGGAATCTCTGAAATACGATATTATTTTTGTTGTTGTGATTGATAATTTATGCTACAGCAACTACTTCACTCGTTCCACCGCTTCACTCATGTTTGTATCGTGAAACATATGTATTTCTCAGGAAGTAGTTAAATAAATAAAAAAATCTAACCGAGGTAGTCTTCGCAATGTTGTGCATGGCATCAACAGTGAAGAAACAGAGGAAAGGTGCGATGAGAAGAATTGAGAACGCGAGGAAAAAGAGCTCTGAAATACTTTATCGCTAGTCATAATTGCAGCTCGAATTATGCTGAATATTGGTACTGACAGTTGCTTAAGAATGTTAACCGATAGCGTTACTAACCCCACTTAAAATACTGGGCGTCTCCTGGAGGTCCGAAGAGGAAGATCGTACCGCCGCGGCTCTTCAACCATAACAGTTCTGGTTCTTCCTGTAAGAATAATTGTTTTAACAAAAAAACAACATAAAAGCAAAAAAAAAGACATAAAATTTAAATATTTAAATATATATGCATTTGAATACCTCCATCAATTGCTGAGCATCATCATGATCACTTCCGAAGATGTAGAATCCAATCGTGTTCGTGAACAGCAACACATTGAGCGATACGAATAGGATGACTTTAGTCCTGATAAAATAATTATTTTTTTCAGATTAATTAATTAATTAATTAATTACAATAAAAAACAGCACAACCTTCCCGACAGTTTCCATTTGGTCTCGGCCGGAAGGAACGCCTGGTGCATAATTCCACTCAGAGGAATGAAGGGAATGACTATGCAAATGACCGGAACGGAGAGGATTGCCTGCGAAAAAATATTTTTTTCAAAATTATTAATTATTAATTATAGGAATCACCATTAATATCTGCTTATCGATGCCCAGCTTGCAGATGAACCCTTCGCAATACAATGCCGGGAACGGAATAGCTGGATAGATGTGGAAGGAAAAGCAGAAGGACCACTCATTGAGAATTAGGGCAAGCTAAATTCATTGTGTAATTTACTAAATAATAATAAACTACTCCAAAAACTTGCATGCGTCAAAATATACAACGTCCTGATATCCTTCTTCATGGACTTGTTTTCGAAAAACAACAAATACTGCATAACGGGGTGAAATGTGAATATGCCGATGATAGGCATGTAGAATTGATATCTTAAATATTATTAATTAAATTAGCTAATTAATTAACAATAATTAGAAAAACTCACAGCATAGATGCATCAATGAAGTAGTCCCTATCCCACTCGAACCCATAACGCAGCGATACGTTGCTTGACATTGTGGGAATGAAGTTACTTGCTTTTGTCGAGCGAACAACCGCTCTCAATGTAGTGGGGAGAGCTTTTCGTCTACGGTAATGCGTAGTAGAGTTCGAAATACGGGTAGCCGTCTCTTCATCTGACCGGTGAGAGAGTGTGTGAAATGAAGAGACGATTACCCGTATCTCGAACTCTAATGCGTTGTTCGCTCTCTGATTCGTTCCCTGATCAGTCTTATTGCCGTAAATAGAAGGAATGAAACTGTCTCATATACGTAATCCATGGAATTGTTTCCGCATTGTGGTCCCGGTTCTTTCTGATGTGTAATAGAAAGCGAATGTCTAAACTGGCCCGAAATGGGGACCTTAAATGGGGACCTTATTATAATTTGAGTAAACATCAAATTTACTTTATGCCAAATGGAAACAATTTAATTTCTTACGCTATTTTATATGTATATCAATGTTTTTACCCATAATAACCTGCTTTTGTTTTTCATGAATGTTTTGCAGTACACCGAACAGTAATCGGCACAACAATCTTACATACCCCTGATTTAGCGCGATTATGAATCGGATCGAATTACAACTTCACAAATTCAAACCAGACAAGTGCAAACAAAAAGAGTAGGTGGAAAAAGAGTACAACAAATGTGAGCGTTCACTAGAATTTTTTATTGTTTTAAAAATGGGCATAATCTTTACACTAAAGTTGTAGCCTTCATTGTTGTATGGAACAACTTGAGTTTAACACTTTATCAAAATCGAGTATCATCCGGTCTAGAGCTTATACTGAATGATTTTGGGCCGATAGGAGACGCTGTACTATGTTTCACTTCTGTCGAGGTGCACTTGCAGTGTATAATTTGTTTAAACTTTTCAGCCACAATCTGATAAACTCTCTTGCTGGAAGATGGAAATTCGTCGGTGCAACTGACCTTTCTATAATTAGGGTTCTTGACAACGAAAAAGACAACGAATTGATGGCCGTTGAGCGTGAATATTATCTACATTAGATGAATAATACTGGAGAAGAAACGGGAAAAAGACATACCAGTAAGGATATTCTCAGGCCTGCGAAAATCCCTCCCGGAACGCCAGTTGCGTCCACAATCATTAGTGATAACATCGCAGCAAGTGGAACGATGTAGCAGATCACGGCACCCATGCACTGAAAAAATAAACAAAAAAAATAAAAAAATGAAAAAAAAAAATTAAATAAACCTGAAACAGGAAAATGTGGAACATCCTGCGAGCCATCACTTGCGTGGAGCTGGAGAGGTTTGTCTATAAAACAATAAATAATAATAATTAAAATATTAAAATTAAAGTAAATAAAGAAACGAACTGATGCAGTAGCAATGTTTCGCATAGCGTCAGCAGTGAAGAATATGAGGAATGGAGAGATGATTAGAATGGATAAGCCGAGGAATCGCAACTCTGTAAAAAAATTGATATTTCGTCCACATTTTGCATCAAATTCTGTTTTTTTCTTACAACGGTCTTTGAACATTGAGAACATTCTAATGGTCAAAATAAAAATCACCAACCCCATTTGAAATACTGCGGGTCTCCTGGAGGTCCGAACATGAAAATCGTGCCACTTCGCTTCTGAAGCCACTGCATTTCGGGTTCCTTTAGAATAATGAAGATGGTATTTTTTAATTGTGTGTTCAATACCTTTAATAGTCGTTCACTATCGTCATGATCCTTGCCGAACAGTCCGAATATGACTACGTTAGCACCGAGAAGGAGGTTGAGAAGAACAACGAGTATCATTTGCGTTCTGCAATTTGTTTTTATTAAAATTTTTTAAATTTTATAAATAATTAATAATTCAAATAATACAAAAAAACCTGAACGACAGCTTCCATCGACTGTCTATTGGCACGAACATTTGATGCATGCGCATCATTAGAGTGACGAAAGGAGCGGAAATGAGGATGACAGGGATGGAGACGAGTGCCTGAAGGAACCGTCAACCTCAAAGTTATCTCTGCCGCAACTACAGTGAAAAAAAGGAACTTCTTCGGTCTCTGGCTCAATCAACCCTCAACTGGTGACTACGAGGAAAGAATGGGAGGAAAGTACCGAAAAAATACCCTTTTTTGAAAAGCTAGGGGCATAAGCTAGTCCATGTTTGCATAAGCAAGTCTTACCATCAGCACTTGCTTATTAATCCCCGCTCTGCACAGTGGTCCTTCGCAATAGACTGCGCCTATCGGATTGACTGGATAGATACGATAAGCGAAGCAGAATGTCCATTCAGTTAGGAGGAGTGCCAACTGAAAGATTATTTACATGTTTTTTTGTGCGATCCATCATCATTCTGCCTACCGCCTAAAGCTTTTTTAGAGTTAATCATCACAGAAATTGCATTTAATAAACGTTAATTGAACCACCACAGATGAACTCACATGCGTTAAACTGTAGAGCATGCGTATCTCCGTTCTCATAGATTTGTTTTCGAAAAAGAGCAGATATTGAATGATGGGATGAAGCGTGGGCAGGGTTATGATGGGGACGTAGAATTGATATCTACAACTTATTATCAGTACGATCGTAATAAAAATTCTTACTGCATGGCAAAATCGATAAAGTAAGCCCGATCGAGCTCAAATCCGTAACGCAGAGTAGCATTGGCGTCCATTACTGTGTATAC
>LS597216.1:192986-208140 GCA_900490775.1 Pristionchus maxplancki
ATGACGTCATTAGTACTTGCCGTTAGATATGGAGACTAGGAGAGTGAGCCTTTGACAAACTGTTACGAATTCAAAAAATGCATCTGTTTGTTCTTTCGGGCGCTATCAAAATGAAAACATCACATCTAAAGTCCGCAGACACGAAAACTGCATGCCACTTCAAAAAAAATTGCTGGAATAATTGCTGGCTTGTGTTTCAGGACGTGATCAAAAATTACGCTTCAATTTTCGAGGATGACTATAGCATTTGGTGTTTACTAAAAAAACAATTGTTATTTTGTTTGAACGGACCGAAGAAACGAATACAAAACAAGGGAAATCCATCTTAACTTGCCCATTTCTCAAAGCAAGGAAGCAACAGCAAAAAGCGATGCCAATTCAGCACGCGCCTCTCTCGTTTAGAATGATTTCTCGCCGGTCAGAGAAACAAGAGAGAACGCAAAATGAGGAGAGACGAGTGACGATTTGTCAATGCTAACAACAATCCAGCAATTAGGACGGCCGAGACAGCGAACCGTCTGATGTTTCCCTGTTCGAGGTGGGCGTGGAAAGTGATGTGAAGATCAGCTTTAGACGCGTTTGCGATCACTAAAGACCAGGAAGATCAGGCGAAAAGCACGGCGAGACCATGAGCAAGCAAACAACTCTCTCAGTTTCCCACACTCTCTCGCTCTCTCTGACCCACTAGAGAGCACGTGATCTCAGTAGGGAAGCGGTTTCAGACAGCAAACACTTTGCTTTGCTTATTTTTGCTCGCTTCAACCCAAGGAAACGTGGGAGAGTGGAGGAGGGGAGAGGATGTTTCCGAGATAAGAGAGATCACGTACGATGGCAGAGGTGCACGAATTGTTGAAAGTTGGAAATTATGATCGCTAGAACTCGGAAGAGATAGATACGTGGGATAGAGGAGGGAGGGTTTCGGAGATAAAATGATCACACGCTGACAGAAAGCACTTATTGAGCGGGAACTTCTGAGATAGCTAGGTAGGAGAATCTCTTTCATACTCTCTAAGCGGTCAGAGAAAACACATCATCCTCAATTTTATGAGTCAGAATCGGTTCATGATCATTCTATTACCACGTTGTTTCGCTGATAGCAAGATCATGTACGAAAGAATGGTCGTGAGAAACGTTGCAAACGAGGAACTAAGGGCGCGGATCTTTGATCTCTCCCACGTCAGATCATCAGAAGGAGAAATCGCGAAATCTTCAACATGACTCGTCTAACTGCTGAAGTGTGCTTCAAGCTTTTTACAAGACGAGATCTCTGCAGATCGAGCGATGAATGTGTGAAAAAAAAAGTGTGCTCATGAGTGGTACTGAGACGGAAATAAAAGGTGTCGCTATCCGAAAACAGCAATAAAGATAAGGCCCACGCGCTTGTCAGTCGAAATAACCTTCCCATTCAAGCAATGGTCTGACTGTCTCAATGTTAAAGAAGGAAGGATGGCAAACGGCAACTATGCCAGAGGGTATATCTGCGCTCTCTCCATTTCGCACGCACTCTCGCCCGTTGCCTGGGATCAGGGTGACTTGGCTCGCAGCCAACTCGCTCTAACTTGATTCAGAAATCAGATACAAACACGGGGTTTTCAGAATTCTGATATGGTTGGAGATAGCTACAAGACTGCGTTTCCAGTGTAGGCACTCAAACTTTGATATTTCTCCTTCTTTAATGCCGAGCTATGATAACACGAGAACGGATCAAACAAGGAAAAATGAAGATGAATCCAGAAAAGCTGAACTATTGAACGGGTCACATGCCTTCACCCTCCCCGTTCCACCCTCATCCAAACATCATGAGGAAGGAAACTGATATCTTTCTGGTAAGATGATACTCAATCCCAGAGATCAGAGGAATGAAAAGCTCACAATAATGATGTGACCGCAAAAAGCATTCATCCCATTGTCAGTGCAATCATTGGGCAAGTTAGGGATAAGGAGATAAGGTCTTCTCTTCATCCCATTAGTACCCACATAATCAACGCATAATGAAGCAATCAGGTACAAAGTAGTCTTACGAGGATAAGTAACGTTGTGGATTGAACCAATTTAAGGTGAAACTCTCACGTGCCCCATTGCTCTAGTCGATAAGCTTTTCCTTCCGTTCTCCCCTCATTCCTTCTCGTTTTCTCTGACTTGTTTACTTCGTTCCTCTCAGATTCGAAGAGTCTCTCACATCTGAGTCTTCTTCAATCAATGCGATAGAGTAATCTCTCTCTCCTCTCAGCCTGCTCTCTCGACGGTCAGACGAGGCGAGAAACTATGATAGATTGAGAGAATTATGCGATAACTTCTCCGTGATCTCTAGAGGGTCAGATTGAGCGAGAGATCAGGAGCGATGGAGAGACTCTGGGGTCGTATGAGAGCAGCAGCGGCATTACAAAGTAAGAACTGGTGACAAGAGGAGAGATTCTCTGACTCTCTCCATATTACACACTCTATCACTCTGCCTGATCAGTTAGAGAATAGGATAATGGAGAGGGGATAACATTGGATGATCGGAAGGGAGGAAGAGAAGGAAATGTGTGTAAGAGAGTCCGTTCTTTTCTAGTTTCATGTCGAAATGATTCAGGAACATCGCCTTTCTGGAATCTAGAAAAATCAAGAACATCAAACGGAGAAAAGCTCTTTATCGCTGAGATCAAGCGTAAGTGGGACTGTGAAGACGAGAAACGTGACTCTATTATACTGGAGCATGCATCACATGAAGAATGAAAACTTCTGAACTATTATGAATAATCCCCTACCCGATTCGACTACGCTCTACTCGATAAGAGATGAAGATTGTACTAATAAATGAAAGTCATCAAATTTGTGGTACTACTGCGGAATAAAATTCATACAAGGAAGGGAGAGGATAAATTTGTGGGCCTGAATTGTTCTAGACGACAGTCGGAAACGCCGGCAGGAACGTTCGTCTCTTGCCGGACATATTACTGCTGGGCCGGTTACGTCTGGAAGTCGTAACCATTGATTTTTTTTATTATTTTCGGACAACGGCAGCGAAATAAACTAAACACTTTGCCATTCACACCATTTTTAGAAATTTGTGAATCACAACTGAAAAACGTTGAAAAATCGAACAACTAAGCCAACCTGAACGACAGCGACCTCCTCACTGAATCCCTCTTCTGGATTGCATGGTAGACGACGCCGAGTGCGTGCAGGGACTGGAAAACGTCGACTTGGTTATTGCACCGAGTTGTACACGCAATGGAAAAAGTCACGATTTTTCGGGATTAGTAAACAGCAGAAACACCCACACCACGCTCACCTTGCTACTGTCTCGTTTGACAATCTCGTTTATTGAAGAGTCAGATGGCACCTTGCTCAGGGGCTGCAAAGTCCGATTTGCATTGCGATTAAGGGACAGATGATTCTTTAATTGTTTTGACGTCATAGAGAAGGAATCATCAGCATTACAAAGTACAGTGAATGAATAACTGATTTGTGAAGCATAACTGGAGTTCGAGCTTATTGGTTGTTTGGAATGGAAAAAGCTGAGATGAAATAGAGTGCACCGTGCTATTCCTGCTCAGCCTGCTGACGCTTCTTGTGAACTCCCTGGGTGATGTGAAGGGATCGGCGGAGTGGGAGCCTGAATCGTCTTTTGGATTGGACAGAAAGGAATTCACGTTCTTCATGCAATAAGAACTGTTGATACTCAGGACAAAATTTTGCCGCTTTCTTGTTATTTCTTGTAAGATTTTCTACAGAGCGATGCATGATAGCATCTAGGTAATCAAAGTCAGAAAATAGGATTACTTACGCTCTTCATGCAGCAGGAACGACACGGCAGTGGCGGACGAGGGCGATTCATCTTCAATTCCTTCTTCATCGACAGCAATAGAACGAATCTCATTGGAGAAGCGAGAGTCGTTCGAGTTCCTGAATATTTTTCGAAATAAGAGGTCGCCGCAATGTGTACATTTGTTGGGTTATTCTAAATGATTATTCCGGGCCATCGATCACTGGGTCGATGGATGAAATATAAGTTTTCTCTGAAACACTCGAGCTTTTCTACTCGAGCTCATAAATTCACGAAATATAAATACGACTAACTTCGAATCCGCCGACTGCCTCTTCATTGAAGGCTGCCGATGGGTTGATAGAGGAGTAGCAAGATCGTCATTTCTGAATTTCGATTTCAAACTTCACGATTCGAATCTTTGGATTTTTAACCATTTAAAACGCGGTCTGCGTAAGAGCGCAGGAGGGGGTGGCACAGTACCTCAAAATAGTCTCCGGAGGTTCAAACTTGGTGGTTAGACTCCCTAGGGGTGGGATACACTTCAGCCAAAAAATTGGACCCAAAAGTTGATCTTTGATCTTTGAGATCGAAAATTTTCATCCAGATTTTACCCCCACAATTTATATACCATTCGATAGAGCATGAAAAGTTATGCATAGGCTCAAATTTTCGAAGCTTTTGGATCTTAACTTTTCGAGAAAATCGAGAAAATGTCGTAAAATTGATGACTCAACATTTTCGAGATTTTTTAAAACCATCTTCCAATGGGCGCCTCCTCCTGGGAAAATCCCAGTCTATGTAAAATTGTATGAAGAATTTAATAAGAAATACCTCGTTCCTGTCCAACATATCACGCCATGACTTTTTTACGAAAAACTGTTGTTTAGACACTGCGTTGACTACTTTTCATACGCAAAATCTGACATGACTAAAAATTCGTTTTCCACATAAGGGTCCCCCCTTATGTGAAAAAGCGTTTTTTCTAGTTTTTGCTAGTTTTTCGTAAAAAAGTCATGGCGTGATATGTTGGACAGGAACGAGGTATTTCTTATTAAATTCTTCATACAATTTTACATAGACTGGGATTTTTCCAGGAGGAGGCGCCCATTGGAAGATGGTTTTAAAAAATCTCGAAAATGTTGAGTCATCAATTTTACGACATTTTCTCGATTTTCTCGAAAAGTTAAGATCCAAAAGCTTCGAAAATTTGAGCCTATGCATAACTTTTCATGCTCTATCGAATGGTATATAAATTGTGGGGGTAAAATCAGGATGAAAATTTTCGATTTCAAAGATCAAAGATCAACTTTTGGGTCCAATTTTTTGGCGAAGTGTATCCCATCACTAGGGAGTCTAACCACCAAGTTTGAAGCTCCGGAGACTATTTTGAAGTACTGTGCCACTTCCTCTCCTGATCCCGACGTTCTTACGCAGACCGCGTTTTAAATAAAGAACAATCAGATTTCATATTTCTGCCCAGATACAATGACTGCATGAAACTCAACTGAAATTCTCAGCAGAGAAGTTTAGAATACCTCGAATCCGCCGACCCGGACTGTCTCTTCATGGAAGACTGTCGATGAGTTGAAAGGGGCGTGGAGGTGATGGGATCGGACGATCTGAACTTGGGTTAATTTTTTTTTAGTTTGAAAACAGCGGAAGTGAGGAATCATGGATTTCTGATCAGTCAAAATACAAGTGATGGCTGAAACCTACCTCGAATCAGCCGACCGATCGAATTGCAGGCGAGATGAGAGAGGAGTGGATGTGATGAGGTCGGCGTATCTGTGGTGTTTTGAACAATCGTATGACTCTCTCATTTCGCAATGCTCTCTCGTCGGTTAGAGAAGCATGAGATTATGCACAAATAAGAGAGCGTGATCACTCCTCGGTGAATTCATTACAATTACCATAATTGGACCGTTTTTTCTTATTAGGCTGAGAAGTTATGAAAAAAGCATACTTTGAATCGGCCGATTCCGATGGCCTCAATGATACTTGGCGACGAGTGGATAGAGGAGTGGAGGTCAACAGCTCCGAGTTGAGCCGTTGAACGAGGACCTGAAAATGATTTATGCTGTCATTTTTTCAAAGTTTTGCCTCCTGAAAAAAAGGGGAAATGAAGGTCCATCCACTTTCGAAATAGTCAACACCACCTGCAAGCTATAACTGTCACTCAATGAGGGGGTCAGGGATGAGAAGGAGAGAGGGTCTCTCCTCATTTTTAATGGTCACTAGTTCACTCTTTTCACGTCTTGAGGGTAACTTGAAACTTGGCGGGACTAGCGCTCGAATCATTGCCTCTTCTTCAATTACACAAGCTCTACTCTGACCGGTGAGAGAGTGTGTGAATTGGAGAGACGCGAGCGGCCTCTCGGCAAGGTTTGGATGGAATTGACCACATCTGGTGTACAACTCAGTAGGAATGGGAGGGATGGGAGAGGGTTGAGAGTCGCTTTGTCCGCCGAATTCTTAAATTTTTCCTCGCCGATTCTCCACTGCTCCCACATTATCGTTATTAGATCATCTTTGTCACACCATCTGGCCCACATCTTCCCACAAAAATTGGCCCACTGGGTGGGAATTTCAGTTCTTCATCTCCTCAAAATTTTCTCATTTCTTTGAAGTACACCTCCTTCCGCTATCTATTCATGTAAATTAGAACGAAAATCGAAAATGGTGAAGATCAGATGCATATTGCGTGACGTTCTGTGACGAAATCACAAGATTTCCCTCGAATAAGACCACAATACGTCAGGCAGCGCGAGAGAGATAAGGCAAAATGGAGAGACTGAAAAGTTTGAATGCCTGGTATTGCTTTGAATCGTAATAGTACCGCGTGATGTCTACTGATCCTCGAATTTCTTCTAATCTAGGGATGGCTTCGCAATAAATCGTCTCTTCATTTCGCGTACTCTCTCACCGGTCAGAGAGGCGAGAGAGTGTGTAGAAAATAGACGATTATTCGTATTTCGAACTCTACGCTGAACCTATTCCGGATAACAAGACTACCGACATTGCATCCTCTTTACATTGCCTGGCGCAGTTCATCGCATTTGATGAGCGTGTTGTTAGCAGCCAAATCAAAACAATTTCATTGTTATTCTTCTGGACTAAAGACGAAAAAGTGCGATTCCAGTGCATCCAATAACGAATATTTGCTTGCTCTACCTGGAGGTCGTGGATGGCCCTACCCGTCTCGGAAACTCGACACTATTTGCCATTTTAGCCGCTGAAAAGGTGCCGAAAACGCCAGCGGCTCTTTTGAGCTGCCCCTCTGGCTCTTCTGCAGACTATTCCTGCCTCGCTAATCATCTTGATTCAATAAAGTTGATTCTTTGGCCATCCCGATTCACGTAATCTCATACTCGTTAGAGACTATTAGTTTGACTATTAGTTTTTTTCTTGCGTCGTTTCATTTCATCTTTTCGACTGCGTGTGACGCTCCTCCAATCAGGCCTCTGCTATCTATTTTAGCCATTCTGTGGATAAGGAAATGCTCGATCGGGAATCAGAATTACTTGGTGCGAGATATTGAATGTCTGAGGGCTACAAAATGTTGGGTGGTTTCCACGGCGCGACACAGGGTATCATTCTTACCCTCTCGGAGAAGTCTGTCAAACCATGGCAACCTGGATGATCCCCTGTGGTTATACTGCTCTCGCTGCAACTGGTGGTGGTGGTTGGAGGGACACTACTGACCCGTATGAACGTAGTGCCATGGGCGAGCACGGCCTGCCTTTGAAGCCTATTTTTGTATGAACTCATTTTCTTACTCATTTTCCTTTTCTTCTTGAGTTCTCGCCTTCATTGCTGGCAACTCGAGGCGGGCCACTGGGTATTACCCTCCTAGAAATGGAGACCGCGCGGGGGGAGATCATGCGATCACTTCCCCTCACACGCAATAAACAGTGTCCGGACGCATATCGAGGTTTGCCTCTGGGCATTCTTTGATTATGCACTTAGGCGTAGGGAGAGGGTGTGTTCAAAGGCAATAAACAGTGGCCGGCGGGCTCCGATCTCCAGAAACATCCTATTTTAGCCTTTTTATCAGTCGATTTCCTCTTTCTCAATGTTTATAATTTTGCGTATAATCATTGCCTCGCTCAGTTTATCTTATAGGCAGCGCCTGTTATGCATTAACCACTCTCGATTTCACGTCACATAAATAACCGTTGAGGGAGCCCAATAATTCTCTTGCATGCCCCGTTATCTCCTCTTTTCCCTCATTACCACTCATCTTTCTATCAATGAATACGAAGTCCTCGACTCTGTCTCTCGTTTAGGTCGTGCGAAGTATACTTTTTTATCAGTTTAGTCGAAGTCTCCTCACATTTTCCCTCATCCCGAATACTAACTCCGTCCTAGACACACTGCTTACACACTGCAATCTTTTTGAGTTTGCACATTATCTCTTCGGGTTAATATCAATCAGCACACTCAACGTCTCCCCAAGCCTTCTCCACCCGACTACAAATTTCGAACAACGGTCTGACTCTCTCATTTCGCCATGCTCTCTCGCCAGTTAGAGATGCGAGAGAGCATGGGAAAGGAAGAGTCAGACCATTTCTCCAAATTTCAGCATCCTTCTCGCATAATCGTAACTCGCCGATTATTAGAACCTTCACTAGCAGATGTTTCTATATTCCCCACCTCTCTCTCCCTTCTCGTTCTCTCTTCGAAACGTTGAGTATTCTCTAATTCATTCTCACGTCTCCTCTTTTCTTTCCGAAATGTTTCTCCTCACCACAGTCATAATTGGAGAGAATCTCATGTTTCAGAAAGCTCCCTAACTTTCTTCCCATTTCTTCTCTTGTCCGTGTTTACTATGCTGGATATCAATAATGTGCGACTCATAGCTGCATAATCAGATGATTCAATACGCGCCGTGCTCTGTCCATAGTTTTTATGAGCACAGTATTCATTCTTCCCATTCGTTCAAAACGTTCTCGCGCTTTCTTTCATCATATCTTGACGTATTTAAACTATTTCAGGACTATGCGACCCTTCGCTCCTCCTCAAGTGTCTCCACTCATTCCCCAGAACGGCCGACTCGCTGGGAGGATCCGGCTCGCTAATGGGAGTCAAGTGCAGTCGTCGGCGCGCTTTGCCTCGCCGAGACCGGTGGATCGGTGAGTATTAGTTTGTCAAAAAAGAGCCGGCAGAAACCAAAAAACTGAACGAAAGGGAGCATCGGAGGATATGTGTTATCCTTCCCCCCCTAGTCAGCATTGTAGGTAAGTACTAGGTATCAATGAGTTGATTGACAGCTAGAAGGTGCGCCAGGAGGGATAGGTAGGTTGCCTACTTTGAAGTGCTAAAGCGGTAATTTTGGCTATCAACTGGCCGTTCCATCGATAAACGGGCGTCAGCACAAGATCGGTGAAGTTTTTTTGCGGTCAAACGTGTCCTGACGGAATCAAAACTCCGGCGTAATGCACCCATCAGATGCCCTTTGAAACATAACCGAGCATGACAGTTGAACGTGCGCTGCCTGAAGAATATGCACGCGCTAAACGAATCAACGAGTGTTCTTTGGAGTTTGAAATTCGCGTAATCTTATCATTCCTCGCCGCGCGCGCAAAATGCAAAGAGGTGCAGTGTTTCCACCCGTCCTCCTCCACAATTTCGTCGTATTCTCTGATTTCGACAAGCTTCTTCGACGGTTCAAGAAGCGAGAGAGCATGGGCAAGGGAGAGAGTCACTCCCACATTATCACTAATCATTCAGGGCTGCGCGCTCTCACATCTCTCTGACTGACGAGAGAGCGTTGTGAAATGAGAGAGTCAATTGCTCGTTAGCCAGAGAAACAGTAAAGAATGCGCGTGATAAGGAGGGACAGCGTCCCTCCAATAGGAAGGAGAGAGAGTGACCTGCATTTCGAACTCTATTCGTTTTTCTCCCGTTCACATTATTTCCTATGTGCCGCTATTCGTGTAGGCATATCCAAATAGCGCTGATCTTAATTCCCCGCTCTCAATCCCCCCTCTCTTATCACTAGATAAGCGTTGCGTGGATCCGCATTTCGAACTCTTGTGGTTAGCCATTTTCGCTATTTCGTTAGCTACTATAGCTACGAATCTCCCGGTTATACACGTTTGAAACTAAACGTAGAAAGTGGGCTGATCTTCTTTCTCGACTCTCGGATATCGGCTCTTAACACTAGATAATAGTGTTGACAAAACGGCATTCGTCTCTCCTCATTTCGCGCGCTCTCTCGTCTCTCTGACCGGCGAGAGATCATTCGAAACGAGAGAGACGCGTGCCGAATTGTCATCACTACTCGATAAGGATTGCGTGGAGTCAGCACCTTTCGGCTTTTGTGGCCGAGGCTATGTCGCATTCACCCATTTTTCGATATAGTCTCAAACCACAGTGTCAACTTGTTCTTCCATTGCCGGACTAGAAGAACATCATCAGTCATACCGAGCGCTATAGTCTCAAACCACAGTATACTTGATCTTTTTACCCCATCTAGAGACCGATAATCACCATGCTGCGTTACTCAACCGTTAATAAGCATGTGAAACATGACGACGTCAAGATGATTCAAACGCTGCCTTTCACCCATTTTTCACCGAGCGTGTATCTTCTTCAACGTATTCTTCTTCTATTTTTCTTACGAAGAGTGATTGGCGAGAGAATCAGCCATTTCGCCTTACTCAACGGTTAGTAAGCCTGTGAAACATAAGAATTCGAGATGTTTCGAGTTATGCCACAAACTTCTCTCTTTCTCATCTCCTCTTATTGATTTGTCACCCTCACACATATTTGCGCGCCCGTTCCCTAATAGCATGGTCATAAATCCTTCCTTCTTTGCTAATTTCTTGCATGTTTTGCCCTCTCTCGCGTCAGTCAGATATTGCGAGAGAACACTTGAAATAGAGAGAGAACGGGCGTAAAAGAAGTAGGAAGAGTGATCATTCTCCTCCTCTTCATATCTTCAGAGCCATGGTCTCTGTTCTTTTCTCTCTGATTAGATAGCAGGAGAGAGCACGTGAAATGGAGAGAGACTCTCCCCTCCTTTTTTTCGTTATAGCCCGGTAATCTCTCCATCCCGGACGCTCGCTCGTCGATTTCATAGTGTGAAGGAGTATGCGAAAATGAGAGAGATCCTCCTCCGTTCTTCCTCATCCGCTTTAGGGCACTTATAACCGCCCTTTTTTCTGCCCGGTCAGACAGCGCGAGAGATCATGTCCCTCGCCCGTTCTTTTAAAGCACTCGGTGCCAACTCTTTTGCATCACTTTTGTCCAGAACGGCTATTTGAGCCCTTTGTTCTCCTTCCGGAAATTCGCTATAGCTGCCAAGGTCAATGAATAATGCGCCACTTGCAGTTTTCCCGCCCAAAACTCCCTTTTCAAACGAAATGAGCTCCCCTCTCTACTTCTCTCTCTCACTAGCACGCAGCATTATCCAGTGAGCTAATCTACCTGTCGTTCTCAATTCGGTTCAAGCGCGTGTTCCTCTCTATTCTATTCGTTCACTGCTCACGTATAGCCAGAATCCCATGCCTGCCCTCCTCCCCCCTCGCCGTTTTATGCCCCCAAAATGTCCCTAGCTCGCCAGTTTCGTTCTTCTTAGCAGTTATACAGACAGAGAGAGCGAGAGAGCGCGCTCAATGCTGACTGTCCGATATTTCCGCTCACTCGCTCACACTTCCTAAATCATGAGGTTATCTCAACCCAACTTAGCCCATCTCATTACTAAGAATGATCACTCTCCCACTCCTCTCAACTCTAGGTAATGGTGTCATTCCCGTTTCACCCTTGCACGAGTAAGATCACTCCTCCCCTCTCTCGCATAAGCCACAGCGAACCACTAACAAGTCAATTCTATTCATAGCCCTTCTCAACTATCCCTCGCACTTTGTGGATTGAGGTTAAGCCCATCCGACACCTTGAGCCTTGACCGTCCGACACCTTGAGTGCGAAGATCCTTATCCCCTCCGTAAAAATTACCAACCTGCAGGTCCATTGCCTGATGTCAGGATAAATCTGTATCTGTATCTGCTTCTTGATCAATCCCCCCTTTTAGATACTTTTTCGGGTCTACTCTCCAATCCATACGGGAGAAGAGAGATTCGAAGGAGGAGTCGACTCTCCGATTCAAGAAGAGAGAGGCCAAGGAGGAAGCGATGTCGTGTAGATGGTCAAATGACAAGTATAAGGACTCGCGGCCAGCTAATAACTACTCCCCTCGCAATCAGTGAGTCTAGTAGAGTGCGCAGTTCGGCTCACTGTCTCTTCATTTTGTACACTCTCTCGTCTGGTCTGCTGACGAGAGACTACGGAGAATGAAGAGACGGTGACTCGTATTTTGAGTCCCCATCCATAATCTACTCTAGTTTACTTAGTGACATTGCATTTCAACCTAACTGATGAACTCATGTAGTTCAAAATTAGACTTGTGAGGCGCAGATCTGAATGATTCAGTTCCTGCTGAGGTCCGAAAATCGTCTTTTCAGGTCATCTTACCACTCCAGAAACTGGAACAGCCCTAGTCCCCCTCATGATTATCGTCCTGCGTTCGGCAGTAATTATGGCCGGAAGTAAGTTCTTTGCTTAGGGACTGGAAACTGCAGAATAGACCGATCGAGATTTCACCAACCTACAACAGGAACGAAAACTACTCTACTCGGAGCGGACAATGGTCTAGAGACGACTCTTCATCTCGCGAAAGGAACTATGAATCTCGAGATAATGACAGAGACGAGTGAGTCCATTCGACCATTGCTGTCAGACAAGTATTATGTGTTCGCTTTCAGACATTACTCGTCCAATGAGAAGGACCGATGGACCGGCAATGACTCTACGCCTCGGAAGGACAACTGGGGCAGCAACATCGATGTCTCGCGCCGCACTTACAATCGTCGAGATGAGTGAGTTGCATTATACTTCACATTAGTAGACGTTTATGAAGCTCGACTTCTATTTCAGTGATGCAGACTATTCTTATCGCCATGAGGACAAGAACTATAGCAAGATCTGGAGCAGAGATGACAGGGACTATTCGCCGGCTGTGACCGTTCGCAATCGGTAAGTCTACTTGTCTACTTGTTCGAGTCGTCATTCCAAGACGAATAGTCGTCAAATAGTGTCGAGTTCATGCACAGTAACATAACATTTTGTCTTATTCCTAAGCCATTGAGAATCTTTAGGGAAACCCTTCAACTATTTTAGATACTACAATCCAATCGATTCATCGGCTAGAAGCGAGAAGGACTCGTCACCACGTCATGAACATCGTCATGAACAGTAAGAATATTGTCAAATTCTCCATTATCGTATACGATATCATCACTGAATCCATTTCATAGCACTTGTTATGCGGTTGAAACATATGACAATCTGAGAAATGAAATCTCGATCCACCATGCGTCCTCCATTTCAGGCGCCCTAGCGTATCCGATCGTACTGAAATATGGAACAACGGAGACAATGACGCAACTCTTCAAGATACTGGGCGCCTTGAGTAAGCAAACTCATTGTTTTCCATGTCTCTTGATTATGCAATATCTAACCATTGCATTTCCAGACATACCTTCAAGAACAAGATGTACTACAAGAAGAGGTCGCCTCGCAAGCGTGGTGGTCGCAATCAGTGAGTGCATTCGATATTCGCCTACATTATTGTCATCTTGGAACTTCATTTATCCTTCGTCGACCTGTGAAACAATTGTCTCTCTATTCCAGGAAGTCTCGCTATGGCAGCATGATCTGGAATTATCGCGACCCCTCTCCTCCCAACCCGAATAACCCCTTCTACAAGTCCCTCTTCAACACAGAATCCACCTCGCCCAATCGTCACCTTCTCGCTTCTGGACCCGGTGCCGGTCCCAGGTACCAGGACCCCGACCCACGACCCGAGTCATCAAGCGAAGACGAAGATGATGATTGGTTGCTGGACTTCCCTCAGATTCCGGGCACACCGCCCGTGCGCACTCCTCCTCCCATCGGAGATGACGTCCCGGCCCAACCAGGCTTTGGGTTCGGGTTCAACCAGGATCGTGGCTTCGGGCGAGCAGACAGAGCTGATTCTCCACCAGCAAGAAGAAACGAGTCTCCAGGAGAAGACTCGGGCGTGGGCGACTCCTCATCGCCGAGGGACTCGGATCAGCGGACGGTTCAGGTGCCTGCTTCTCGACCCAGAAGAGGCGTCTTCGCGCCTGTGACTCGCGAGTCCTTTGAGAGTCCGAGAGGAGGCTTCGCGGATGCCGAAGCTAATGGAGGCAGCTATGGACCTCGACCGACGTGCAGACAAGACCCTCGCGTGCAGCAGGACGAGTCCGCCGGACCTCGAGCCACGCACAGAACGTCGAGAAGAAATCCAATCCCGCGTCGATCAAATGTCCACGCGTCCTCCGCGCAACAAGAAGAAGGAAGCCGAAGGAAGGCGTCCCCTCACCGACCCAAGGAGCATTTCGGAAAGATCGAGCAGAGAGGCCGGTGCTCGCCGGGCTACTCGCTCCAATCCTTGCCCTATGGGAGACCCGATGTTGACGGATGGAGACCCACCGAAGACGTGGCCAGGAATGGCGACGCGATGGAGTATCTAGTGGAGGAGGAGATCAAGCGCATGCACATCGGAGAGATGACGAGGTTGAAGGTAAGAATGATTTCTTGCTCTCTTCATTTTGCCTGCTCTCTCGCTTCTCCGACGGTGAGAGAGCGCGCTGAATGAGGATAGATAGATACATGAGGGTAGATGTATACATGATTGAGATGTGAGTATCTTGTGAAAATGTTGAAGTCTTGAAGGAATTTGATTGAAGGAGCCCTGGTGCGTGGAGGAGAAGGAGCGGCTGAAGATGGAGGAGGTGGAAGGGTGGACAGAGGAGCAGAGGGCGGAGCAGGAGAGGAGGGCGATTGCGGCGTTGGTTGATGTAAGCGTTTTAGTAATCATTGATTTTGCGTGAACCAGATTTTAGATCATTTTAAAACGCTTTTTTCGAGTTCTAAAAAGACCAGTTCTAACATGATACGCCCCCAACATAGCTAAACCTAACTTTCTTATTATTTCGGTCCAATGATACCCGTCTAATCTCCCCTTCATAGTCGACAAAAGCTGATGGATCACTCTTTTCATTCTACGTAGTCTCTCAGCCGATCGACCGGCGAATCAATGCGCGAAATGAAAGGAGTGGTCCATTAGCTTTTGTCGACTATGAATCCCAAATAATAATCCATTTCCAGGCCGAACTCCCCGCCAAGATCCAGAGGTGGATGCGCGAGGACGGTGAGAGGGACGACCCGGTGCCGGATGAGATGTGCTCGGCATGGGTGAGCTATTGTTGTTGTTGTTGTTGTTATTGTTGTTGTTGTTATTGTTGTTGTTATTGTTATTGTTTCTCAGGCCATGCGCAAGCGCGAGAAGATCCAGTACGACGCGTTCCAGACGTA
>LS597216.1:291645-301927 GCA_900490775.1 Pristionchus maxplancki
CGGGACCTGAAAATTTGACATAATATGTAAAAAGTATCAAGGATTCCAGAAAAAAATACTTCGTTTCTGTACGAGGTGCCAGGATATGTTTTTTTCGCGAAAAACTAGCACGCAATCGTCGACGCAGGTTCGAATCCGCCTCCCCACATCAATCTTTTGCCAACTTTTTTTCGTCCCCAAATGATGCGTTTTCGATGCCAATTCACTTTTTACCTATCTCTACGTTGACTAAGAGTTGTTTTGAGCTCTTTACGAAATTATTTGTGTTCATAACTCTCCCCCACTTTTTCACATAAGGGTCCCCCCTTATGTGATTAAATGAGTAACCAACTTGTTTCTCCAAATGATGTTTTTTCGTCGTCAATTCACTTTGAGAATGTGTTTACGTTAATTTAACAATGATTTAGCTACTTTGCAGGTGAAAAAATTGAGTTGTTTTTTTTACTTTTTTCACATAAGGGTCCCCCCTTATGTGAAAAAGTAGACGATAGGTATAATTCTAATTTCATCTCCTAGCTTGACAAAACAGCGACAAACTATTGTGAAAACATAGGGAAAGATATTTTATTTCGAAAAAACTACATTTCAGTCGAAAAAAAAGTTGGCAAAAGATTGACGTAGGGAGGCGGATTCGAACCTGCGTCGACGATTGCGTGCTAGTTTTTCGCGAAAAAAACATATCCTGGCACCTCGTATAGAAACGAAGTATTTTTTTCTGGAATCCTTGATACTTTTTACATATTATGTCAAATTTTCAGGTCCCGGAATCCATTGCAACATGGTCAAAAAAATTCCGGAAATTTTTGAGTCAGCAATTTTTCGACATTTTCTCGATTTTCTCGAAAAGTTGAAGTCCAAACCCTTTGAAAATATGGTGATATACATAACTTTTGTTGCTCTATCGAATGGTGTATAGCATGTGGGGATAAAATCAGTTTGAAAATTTTCGATCTCAAAGATCAAAGATCAACTTTTGGGTCCAATTTTTTGGCTGAAGTGTATCCCACCTCTAGGGAGTCTAACCACCAAGTTTGAACCTCTGGAGACCATTTTGAGCTACTGTGCCACTTCCCCTCCGAATTTCGACGTTCTTAGGCGGACCGCGTTTTAAAAGAATGTCCGAAAAACACAATTTAGGCCTCATTTTTGCTATATTTTACAGTATCCCAATGAATTATTTGAATTGGAAACATTCCCTATCGATAACTGACTTGGGCTCCTAATTCTACAGTATATTCCGATATACCGTAACCCTAATATCCCGATCGATAACTGACTCACCCTGATCTTCGGAACATTCTGCACTTGAGCCTTGGGCGTGCCCAGAATGGCTGGTGATGAGTTGCGATTGAACTGCGCAGGAGAGCGCTTCTGGACCTGAACATTATGAACCTGAACTTCATTCTGGACTCATCTCATTACTCGACCTGAAGGGATAATGGTTGAGACGAGTAATTCATTCATTCATTGATTCATTCATTGTTTATTCCGTGTTTGGTCTGACTATCTCTACTTCACCACTCTATCTCTCTTTTGCTTGACATTTATGGCTTGGTTTCTTTTTGCAATTCAATTTTTCAATCAGCTCACAGATTGGACAGATATGTTTCATCGATTGTTAATGACGGAAGGCCGCTGTGTTCAACAATCTTGCGGATGGTGTCATTATAAACACACAATCTTCACTAAAACCTCGTCAGATTAGATATTGTTTTTCCCACCTTCGTCCTCTTATTCCTCTTGAAGTAGCTCAGCAACGCCCTCCTGAACGATTTGTTCATGAAGCAGTACGTGAGCGGGTTGGTGCAGGAGGAGATGTACCTGAAAGAAGTTCCATGATTCTGAACCTATTTTCGAAATTATTCTAGATCAGAATTTATGCGCTTGTGCATTTTCAGTTTAAATTTAGATTACATTAAAGGGATTACATTATTTTTCGAGATGGATGATGAAATTTTTGAGATAAGTTTCACGCCCATTACAGGAATGCCGTGGGTCTTTCAAGAACAATATCGCTGGAGTTAGCTGTTCGAAATGAAATAATCTATTTTGAGCCTAATCTAGTCGGAGAGTGCAAAACTCAAATTGCCAATTACCGAAATTACTCACGTCAACAACGTCAGCACCGTGTTCAACTTCGAGTCCCAGATGGTCAGGCCCTGCAAATAAGAAGGTTCACTCGGCACCAGTCCCTAATTTGGAAAGTACACAGCGCACCACCAATAATAATGTTCGCTCTGCATCACAAGTCAATTGAGAATCTACACCGTGCACCACCCCGTATCACTAGTATGCCACTGTAGAGGACCTACATAGTTGCGCAATTCGAAAAGTACACCGCGCACCACTCACCATGGCATCGCCGAACCGCACCACCAGCCACCAGATATAGTTGGGCGTCCAGCACAGCGCGAAGAGCACGACTATGGTGATCAGCATCCGGGTCACTTTCCTCTTGGCGATCAGGATGCGCTCCTGGAATTAATAATTGACTAATTAGTCAATTAATTAGGTAACTACTTAGGCTAATTTAGGTCGAGTTAGTGTGCGCGCTTGACAAAAATGATAGTGGCAGTTAACAAAGTGAAGCAACAGCACACAGGATAGCGAATGCGGATAACAACCTCTTCAGAGAGTAAGATGAGGCGATCCATTATTCGCATTACAATACACCACTTGTTTGCTGCGCCTCAGACGTGGTCCGGACACAGTACAGTATACCAGATACAATGCGCAGGCAAGCCTGACCTTATTGCATCGCCTCAGGCTGGGATACAGTATTCCGGGTACAGTACTCCGGATACCGTAGTCCGGATACCGTAGTCCGGATGCAGTACCCCAGTTACAGTACACCCTAGTTACAGTACCCCAGCTACAGTACTCCGAATACCGTACTCCGGATACAGTAGTCCGGATACCGTAGTTCGGGCACAGTACCCCAGTTACAGTACGCCAGCAAGCCTGACCTGATAGCTTCGCCTCAGACTGGGACCGGATGCCGTACCCAGTTACAGTACTCCAGCTATAGTACACCAGATGCAGTACACCAGTTACAGTACACCAGTTACAGTACGCCGGCAAGCCTGACCTGATTGCTGCGCCTCAGGCTCGGACTTCTGGTGAAGTCGTAAGTGCCCCTTCTAGAGCTGGACTGCGCGTCCTCTATCTACATACAGGGGGTTAGGATAGTGGAAAGTCAGTTGGTGATAGGAACGAGCTACAGTATCCCACAGCAAGGATACTGTACAAATGGGAAATGTACCGTACCTGATTGCTCGTCCGCAGGAAGACGTTGCTCGGAGATGGAAGTTGCTCGGGAAATGCCTGCAATATGCATTATTGTTCTCGATAACAACAATAACAACAATAAAAAAACAACAATAACAACAACAACAACAACAACAACAACAACAATAATTACCGGCATGGGCGTGGACGGCGAAGGCAGCATGAAGGAAGAGCGAGTGGAGCACTTACCGGAGCGGAGAGACTCGAACTGTGAATAATAATTATTTATTATGTTTATTATTTATTATTTATTGTTATTATGCTTTGGCAACTGTAGCACTATCTGTAAAGTATACCGAAGACTTTTGTGAATGTGTTGAAACTTATCTCATTTTCTCTTTTTCTTCTGAAGACAAATAAATCAAATTGTTCTTACCGTTTCTGAGAACCGGCTTTGCTTGACCGCAGTGAAGAACCAGTCCGTGATCGAGGCCGTGCGGTCGTTGGGTACTGTAATGGTACGGTAAGAAAAAGTGGCAAAAGCATTGCATCGGCCGGGAATCGAACCCGGGCCGCCCGCGTGGCAGGCGAGCATTCTACCACTGAACCACCGATGCTTGGTGAGAGTGGAGCAGAGCCGGCTAGATAGTCCCTTCACTATCCATTCTAGCGCTCTCTATGTGTCACTAATTGAGATAACTCACATTTCTCAATTAATTTCGTGTCGAACTCGTTGTTTTCTATGGCTGAATTAAGAGTGTAGATCACATTTCCGTAGAGGTAGATCATCAGGCAGAGCGGGATGAATAGGAGGACCTGGAATAAGTATCGTATTTTCGAAATTCAAGTATTACTAGGGCTTATTGCTATTCGTAGGGTCAGTGCGGACATTTCCTTGAATTATTTAGTGTTTGATCGATCGTATCGAACAATTCGCGCCGCCTATCTCTTCGCTGAATAGTAGTGCACACTCGGAAGTGTTGCCCGATATGAATCTCAGTTCCTATTCTGCTCCATCACCTCAATATTCTATCCTATCACGGCAGAATTTTTGGGAATGCGCCTTTCTCGCTGAATGGAAGTACAAATTCGGGAGTGCTGCCAGATATGAATCTCATGTTCTTCCTTTGCCTAACGCGGTACGCGTGCGAATGTTATTGAGGATTCGGCGACAGGCGGAAGTGGGCCATTCATCTCTATTGTTGCATTGAAAAGAGGAAAAATATTATGATCACCAGCTGTCGGACACATGGTGAAATTCAGAGAAGACCACTTTGTATTACAGCTGATTCGAATAATGCCCGCAAAATGAAAAATAGAATAAATGCACTTCAGACAGTAGTAAAATAGTCGCAAGAACAAAATGACTCACCAGTGTAATGTACAGTTGATAGAAGAACATGGTCGACGCGGGGAACTCGGAACCGCACGACCAGTGGGAGCTGGAGAGGAATTGATTGGGAAAGAAGATTAGTATATGTTTCAGTAGAGCAATATTCCATGCGAGTTCCAAAGCGGATTGATCGCTTCTGTATATAAATCAAAAATGTATTGAAATCAAAAATGTTACAATTAGTGTTTTTTCTTCATAAATTACGACCAATCAGTGATCCTACTCTTTATTAAAGAACTAAAGAATAGACTACTGCGTCTAAAAACAGATAAAAAGCTCACGGTAACAATTTGTGCTCGAACAGCAGTAGTGACGCGACGTTAGTGACGAATGAGAAGCCCCACACGCCGATCAGCAGGATGACAGCGCGGGTCTGAATAATTAATTATTAATTCATTCATTCATTCATAAATAATCTTATTGTTGCTTTTATTTTTTTAGAACGTGATAACCGCAATCATTGACCCTTGCTCCCCTCTGCCCTTATTTCACCCTGCAGAAACATACTTGATTAGACCACAGCAGTCCACTTCCTGGTTCCCAAAGAAGCTTCCATTCCCCTAATGGACCTCCCAATTCTACTGTCTTTCTCGCCAGTCAGAGAAAGTGAGAGAGCGTGCAAAAGTGAGAGAGTGCCCAAGAAGTTCTCCTAATGGACCTCGAGTCTTTGCAGTATTTTCAGAATCAGAAAGGCGAGAGAGCGTGTAAAATTGAGAGAGCGCTGCCATTTCCCCTCTGTCCCCACATAGATTGCGTCCCCGGAGAACACTTTATTTATGCTGGAGATGACGTCCTGCTCCTTTCCTTTCTTTCCTTCCACAACACGCCCTTTCTCTGGCTCTCTCCTTTTTACCTACTCTCTCGCACTGTCTGACCATCTAGAGAGCGTGCGTAATGGAGAGAGTGGGAACAAGGATGTGAAAAATAAGAGCTTTTTTCCACTCGCGAGCCATACAAATGGAAGGAAAATTGGAGTGATGTTCAGTTATTCGAATAGCCCTGTCATAGAGTGCAATTGCAGAATTTTGCTCACGGTCGAAAACAGCTTCAGATTAGGGATGGCTTGGCAAGAAATCGTCTCTTCATTTTGCTTACTCTCTCACCGGTCAGAGAGGCGAGATAGCGTGCAGAATGAAGAGAGCCATTTCTTGCCAAGCCATCTCTACTTCAGATCCTTGTCTCAAAGACATCGATCCTCCCTGGGAAAATCCAGCCGTAAACATACATATTCTTAGAATCCTTCCAGGATACATTCAAACACTCCCACAATATAGTCCCCCGAAACATGGTCAACATGCGGCCCGCGCGTGAGACCAGACGCTTCTTTCAATTTATTACTATTTTCCGGATTTGCCGATACATTTTCCGGTTTTCGGTCCCTAGACAGTTCCTTATTCCCCCAAATTTCCCCCATCTGAGCAACAGACCAGATGCACGCTTGAGTAACTGCAAATCGCGATATCCGGAGCCGGCGTTTGCGTCGGAAGCCGGGTTTTTGCACAGACTTGGAATGTTCTACGGAGCGTGAATTGTGATGTCAACAATTTTGGATGGGGAAATACCGTCCCTCACGTAGAAGCTAAAGCCAAAGCCTACTTGGGTAGCTAGGATGTTCTCCGTGCAAGTACAAAGGATGAAACTGAGATCTTTCAAGCTGTATGCCCATAAACCACCCTGTAAGTAAATTCTCAACTGCTCAAGTGCCGGATATGCTTATATTGTTC
This sequence comes from Pristionchus maxplancki, assembly GCA_900490775.1. Taxonomy (NCBI): domain Eukaryota; kingdom Metazoa; phylum Nematoda; class Chromadorea; order Rhabditida; family Neodiplogasteridae; genus Pristionchus; species Pristionchus maxplancki. The sequence continues at coordinate 297,991 of LS597216.1, forward strand.
GCTTCGGAAGCTAAGAAAGTGCTCGCTAACTCCTGTAAAATGGAAAAGCGCAAAACACGACTATATTTCGACAACAAGGCGTGCTGTCTGCGAATATTTTAGACGAACAGTCAAGTCTAGATGGGCAATAAAAATGGAGAGTCAAATGCAGTAAAGTGCGAAGATCATAAACCGTCTCAGACGCTCGTTGTTGCTCTGGCGAACAGCAAACGCGCTCATTATGCAAATTCTTTTGTTTGAACATCTCAGTAAAAGGACATCCCCGATTTTAGGCGTACTCATAACATGGAAGGGCTCACAAATCTCTCACATTTGGCTTAAACTGTACTCCCCTAGCGCAACAAATGACAGTAAATGTCGTACCTCTTCAATGACATCATGAAGAATAATTCTCACCTTGGTATTCCAATTCCTCGAGTTCAATGGCTCGCAGATTGCATAGTACCGCTCCACGGCAATCACAGCCAGGGTATAAGCTGAGGCGCACACGCCGACCGCTGGAAAGTTGATCTTTGATCTTTGATCTTTAGTCTTTGGTCTCTGATCTAACACTCAACTGAAATCTTAGACTTCGTCACCCTTCTGTTATCATAGTCGTAATATTCTAGAAGGGTCGGAAAGACTTCTGATCTTTGATTTTTGATCTCTGAACTCACGCTGCAGAAAGGCCGACAGCTTGCACATCAGCGGGCCCAGAATCCAGCACTGGAACAGCTCGGAGACCATCGTCGACGGAATGCACACGAGGGATCTGCAGTGGTGTGGTCACTGTGGTGTGGTGTGGACGACGATTACTACTTCAGTTACTCCTGTTGAATTTTCGACAGGACGAGCATATTTTTGTAGGCTGAATTTGTTTTTATTCCAGGAGGAATTCCAAGGATATTGTTTCTATCCACGTCTCGTTGATGTTATCGCACGAATGAAACTCAATTGCGTTTCAGATTGCGCAAGATGTGAAGGGTCATCAGGCAAGAATATCGCATATGTTTCAACAAGGCAATATCTTACTTCAATTCTGATTTGATCTGATCCACGAGGGGTTTCTTTTGTTGAAAAATTTAAAAGAAATTAAAATCGTTACCTCAACAAATCAGCGATCGCCAGGTTAAGCAAGTAGTAGTTGGTTATCGAACGCTGTGCGAGATGTCTGGAATTACTAGTAATTTTCTCCGCTATATCTAAAGTTCGAGGCTAATAATCCATGTCTAGAACCTTCTAGGGCCGGTCTAATCTAGGCATGGCTTGGCAAAAAACGACTCTCTTCATTCTGCACGCTCTCTCGCCTCTCAGACCGTTGAGAGAGTTCGCGAAGAGAGTACGCGAAAATGAAGAGGTGATTTCTTGCGAAGCTATCCCTAGTCTAATCAAACAGAAGGGTAGGAAAAAGGGCTCACCTCTTCCCCAGTATCGTTATGATCACGAAGACGTTGGAGAGCACGGAGAAGAGGAAGAGCAGTAGATAGACCTGAAATAGTATTATTATTCCTTAAATAAATAAAAACAACAATTACAAAAAACAATAACAACTAAAAACAACAAAAACAATGCTCACAGCCGACAGAATCCCACTCATCCACGTCAGCCGCAGCTCGCACAGCCCTCGCTCCGTCGAGATCGTGGGTATGAGCTGACTCGTGATGCTCGTGTCGGTCATCACCTGGAATAAAAAATCTAAAAAAACGTTTTTAAAGATTAATCTTTAAAAAATCACAATAATTGACTGTTTTTATTATGCTAATTAATGAAAAAATGAACAACAACAGGCCTACAAATAGGCACAAAATATGCGACGGGAAAATATCTCACGGAATACGAAACTCGAGACCGGGGTCAGGCTACGAATATTAGTTCCCGGAATGGAAGTGAGGTAGGGGGAAACATGAAACTCGAGGTATTGTCTGACTCTCTCAGTTCTCCATGCTCTCTCGTCGGTTAGAGAAGCGAGAGAGCATGTAATAGTGAGAGAGTCAGACCATTCCACTGAAACTCGAGATGTAGATTACAATCTGAGATAGGAATCGCTCTACTTTTCTCACGCGCAGTTGACCAAAGGTTATTGTTACCCTGCTCTCTCATTTTGCCATGCTATCTCGCCTCTCTGACTGGGCAAACTCGAGGTAATAAGGAACAAAATGTCAGGCACATGTGTACGCCAGCGCGCACCCAAATGTGGTAGATCAGATTTCCGGCAGCGCATGATTTCGGTCCTTTCCTTGTCTTCTGCTACGGGTAATGATCTGACTCTCTCCATTTCACACACTCTCTCGCCTCTCTAACTTCTCTAAGATCATGTAAAATGGAGAGTCGAGAACATTGCTCCCAACTACCATGTAGAGGAATGGACGTATGGCGTTCCGAATCGGGCGCATTTTTCCCGCAGACACATCAGTCAGGGGTAGGGATGGCTTCGCTTGAAATTGTCTCTTCATTTCGCGTGCTCTCTCACAGGTTAGAAAGGCGAAAGAGCGTGCAGAATGAGGAGAGCCGCTTCTTGCCAATCCATCCCGAAATCAGACAACCCATCGGTCGTCTCTTCCCGAATAACTGGAGTATGAAGGACGGCTGCTACGACCAATCAAACCAGACAGCGAGAGAGCACGCAAAATCGAGAGAGCCAGACAGCCCATCACTCTCCATCCCTTAGAGAAATAACTCGAGTAAGACCATCACTCCGGAGCCTTCCTTGTCCGTCAAAAACAGGGCGAAAAAGGATGGAGTGGTGTCACAATGGTCAGACTCTCTCATTCCGCCTTGTTCTCTCGTAGGTCAGAGAAGCTAGAGAGCACGCAAAAGCGAGAGAGTCGGACAATTCGGCGTGTCAGAAATGAGAAGACTGAAGCGCATACAATTCCGGGAGAATGAAGTGGGGGAGGGGGAATGGGGCGGGTACTCAGCGGTATCTCTATTTGAGGTGGTCTCTCGCCGGTCAGAGAAAGGGTGAACAATGGTCTGACTCCATTTCGCCATGCTCTCTTGCCAGTTAGAGATACGAGAGAGCATGGGAAAGGGAGAGAGTCAGACCAAGGCTCGAAAAGGTTCTCGAGCAAGAATGACGGGTGGGTCCGACAGGCCATGTTCGAATCTGTCTAGTCGCGGATCCAAGAAAAGATTCGAAATGGCACGTTGAACACAAAATACTGGGCGTCTCTTCATTTCACATACTCTCTCGCCCGGTCGACTTTATTCCAATGCTCTTCGGTCTCCTACAGCTATTTATGAGAAAAATTCGCAAGCAACGCGATAAATCAGATCGAATTATGACAGCATATACGATTGAGTTATAATAAGATTATTGTCGGGATTGTATCGTGAGCTATGGTGAACGACGGATAAGATCTCTGAATATGAAACCTTTAGTAGGCGAGCAAAATTGAGAGACTCAGATCTAGGGACCACCACCCCTTTTTATAAAATCGGGATCACGCAAAGTTGTTTAGCTCAAAGGAGAGTCAAAGGCCGCGAGTTCTGATTTCATAGATCTTTAGTACAACATGTGGGCTAACTTTGCTGAACAAATCAGAATAGGTTTCCCGTCTCCCACGATTGATATGACGTCATATGTCGAAAAATTACGGTAATTTCTCCGAATCGTTGGCTTTTGAGCTCCATAAAATCAGTTTTAGGTGTGGGCCGCGACTTTTGAAAGTTTCCCGTGGTAGACTAGGATCAGATGTATAACATATCCAAAAATTAGCAAAAGTTCCCGTCGCCCACGAAAGTTACACAAGATTAAAAATTGGCTGTTTTTTCCGACTTTGAACTCATGTAACTTTCGTGGGCGACGGGAACTTTTGCTAATTTTTGGATATGTCATGCACCTAACCCTAGTCTATCACTGGAAACTTTCAAAAGTCGCGGCCCTTTCCTAGAATTGATGTTAGAGAGCTCCAAATTTATGCGTCTCTCGTTTCTGAAAATCAACTTTTTCGAAAAA
>LS597216.1:367366-379852 GCA_900490775.1 Pristionchus maxplancki
TATTGCGAGAATGCATGCTGTCAAGATGAGAAATATTGCTGGTAATAGAAGCGCGAGAGGTGGAAAAAGAACGGGAAACAGTCAGATGCTTTGGAGGATGGAGAGACGCGAAGCGTGGAAGGTATACTTGCTACAAGATGCTTTGTTTGGATCTCGCTAGTCAGATAGATGAGACGTGGAAAGGGAGAGACGCAAGGCATGAGACATGCTGGCCGCAAATGACTGCTACGCTGTTCGGGAGACACTCATTACGCTATTCATGCTTGTTCCTGTTCTATTCTACGCCTATTCGACGGCTACGGCTCCGGCGTCGGAATGTAATGGTTCCTGCTGTCTCAGGAAAGGCTTCAGAATCGAATATTCAACGATGTCTGAGCAGGTTCAGAACACGAGGTAGTTACTATGACGCGTCTCAACATCACTGCACAACTTGGAATTCCAAGTTCATGAAAAATCAGAAAAGGTGGCAATGAGCAGACGAAGGAGGCACTCGATACATCTCATTATGCTATTCATGCGACGGTTCCGGTGAGTCAAAATGGGCTTTGTGCTGTCTCAGGCAATGCTACGACATGAATATTCTGAGCACATCATTCAGGAGTTCAGAGGGTTCAGAGCCCTTTGGTCACTCAGAAAGACGACTGCTTCACGGAACACTAACTTTTCGAAATTGCCAACGTTTCGTGGTCGTTGAAAGGTGGTCTTTCACCGAGAGTAGGAAGGTTTCATTGCCCCGAGCGCACTTAGACGAATGGGGGGGGGAGGGGAGTTTGAATGATAGGACACGGAATGGAATCTGTTCAAGTGAGTGGGCGGAGATAAGAGTACCAGCTCATTTCCGGGCTCTCTAATTGACACAAACACTCAAAATCTCCCTAATTGACAATCAAGTTTCTGGGTTTGATGCGCTCAGAAGGATCAGGAATTCACGATAAGTAGGTACTGAAACTTCCTCATTCCACTAATTACGGGAGACGTTTCTGGAAACATTGCTAATTACCAAATCAAAGCTCCAGAAATGGGAGAAACAGAATGGAGTAGACAACAGCGACCTGACTCTCTCCATTTCCACACTCTCTCACATCTCTGACACATCAGAGACAATGCGAAATGAAGAGACCGAATCGAAAGATCTCCGAGTTTCCTAAGGATACTTGGCCACTGTCACCGGCGTGTTGGCCAATACGAAGTGACAGCCTCAGGATGGGAATAGGAGAGTAGGTGTCTGGCTCTCTCTATTCTCCATACTCTCTCATATGCTCTGACCGAGGAGAGAGGGATATCGAGGAAAACAGAAAGACAAACAAGTCTCCCTTCACACGAAAAGCGCGCGTTTTGCTGCTGTTTTCGAGCTTCGTTATTTGTTTCTGCGAAGCGAAGGATGGAAATGAAGTATCCTGTATCCTTTTCGCAGAATTTCGATAGCTCCTGGCCAAAGAACGAGAAAACAGGAGGGATGAATAGATACTGACCATGCTGAATTAGAATTTAAAAATGGGGACGAATCAGGAGGAACAGGAGGATTGGGGCAGCTTTTTTAAAAGATGGGGCACATATTCGGGAAGTTTCTCTCGTAATGAAGCGCGAGAAAACTTAGCCTTTCTTCACAAATTCACAGGGAGAAATGCGATGCTCGACGTTTGAATTGGAAAATGAGCTGATTTTCTCACGGTGAAATCGTTGTGTTTCAGCAATGTTTCAAATACTTTCAAAATCGTCGTAAAAATAATTCCTCGTCCTGGTCTTATTTAGAAAAATAGAGTAATAAGAGATTTTTCTCGAATTATTAATTGTCCAGTGCGCATCCCACATGCGATCTTGAATCTTTCAATCCGACCTTTACGCACACACGCGATCCCACGACAGACTTGTCGGAGCGCGAGATTTTCGGGAACATTCCGGATTAGATTTCGAAATTCGGATTGCAGTCTCTCCATTTCGCACGCTCTATCGTCTGCTCTGACAAACGAGAGATCGTGTGAAATGGAAAGATGAGAACATTCGCTCTCTCGCCTGCTCTATCCGAAATGGCGATCAAAATTCCCGAAAGTTCTGGAATTTCCCTCGCCTCGACAAGTGTATGACCTACATTCAGCGGGTTTCCCCACATACTTTTGCGCAAGAAACGACACAAAAAGAAAAATTCGAGAGACCAAAAACGACTGAATAAAGTAAGAAAATGGAGGAATAACGGCAGCAAACCTTAAGAACAGCCACATAAATCAATCATTCTTGTTTCATGACTTATGGGATTGGGGAAGAGGGGCTTTGAGTTGAGGGGTACATAACCAGTGTAATCTAGACGATTGCATGTTCCTTCCTTCCGAACTAAAAGGTGGCCAATGTTTGTTTCTGAATGGGGGGACGCAAAACTGAACTGAAGAAGATAGATTAATCAGAAGCACTTTTATTTTTTAGTAGTAAACATCTAGAGAGACTCTAATTGTGTTTGTACTACACATGAAGCAATGTCTTTCTCACGTTCCTCTACACTAAACTCGGCGAGAAGATGTCAATTGCACTACTAAACTCTCCAGACGTATGACGTAAGTAGGATTTGTTGCAGTGCAACACGTTTCCAGCACTAAATTTGGAAACAAAAGACGGAAGTAGTGAGGAGTGCCCGTAATGATCGCACATGCAACGTTGCGACATGAGCATTGAAACATTACGAAACTATATTAGAGGAAGAATTAGCTGCAAAAAGGCGAAAATGGACAGCAAAACGAGGAAGCTAGAAGACAAATGGGTAACTTCTCCCTTTCAGGAAGAGAAAAAATCACGTGAGTCCCTAAGCTGGCTGGAAGTATTCAGAGTGTTCCTAATCTCCGAAATGGACGCAGTTAGGGAAAGCAAACTGGAAAGCAGAGACGCCCCCTACTTTCTAGGAGACGTTTCACGAGAAACGTGACTATCCAACGGATTTTTGCAGTCTCTTTCAATATTTTCACGTGGAAGTCCCATACAAAGTCGCGTTCTCTCGCTAAAGGTCTAGGAAGAATGAGTGGGCACTGAATCCTGCCCCAACCTGCAACGAATAAACGAACAAAGAAGCAGAAATCCGAGAGCGATCTGTCTGGGCCGCTAAGTAGTAGCAGGAAAAAGCTATGGCTCTCTGAGAAAAAGAGCAATGCTGAGAAAATATGAAATTCGAGCTTTTCGTACACGATTCGATAGCTGCAAGCAGCAAAAACAATAAATGAGTTGTTTTTGGTTTTGCTGATTCCCATAGCAGAAAATATTGCAATCCGCCATGGGACTCTGCAAAGAATGCTTCCAATATAGCTTCGGTCTGAAGCTTAGGACGGTTGTGGTGCACTTCTATGTGCGTGGTGCAGCGTGCGAAATGACAAACGTCGCATACCTTGTGAGAACCAGGTCCATGTTGTACGTGGAGTTGTCGATTCGGCGAGAAATGTCAATGCTGACGAAATAAAATGCAATTTGAAGGTTCTCAGGGAATTGCTGGACAGGTGCAACAATTCTAAGCGGGAAAGAAAGTATTCTCTTCATTTCCAGTGCTCTCTCGTCGGTCAGAGAAGCGAGAGAGCGCGCAAAATAGAGAAACCGTGGCATATCTGCTTTAGACACCCTCAGCTCTACACCCTCAACTTGGGCATGTTTCTAATTTCAGAAACAATTAGAATTGGGTTCAGATCGACCAATCAGTGAAGGTGAAAAGTGTTCGATTGATAGATTTGTTGCAGACAGAAGAGCGGGCGAATCGAAAAACGTAGGTAGGTGTAATTATTGGTATATTTCTGAAACATATTCTGCGTCAATCGGAGTGAAGTAGGAGTCGCTTGGCTAGAAATGGCTTTGCTAATTATGTACGTTCTCTCGCTCTGATTTCTTGCGAAGTTCACACTGTGTAGAGGTCAAAGTTGGAGACACTTTATGAGAAATAAACCTTTCTGATAGTCCAACCAAGCCACTTCATCACATCGAATCTCTACCCATTCCTCCGAGCCTTTTCTCCACGAGGAATAGATCGACTCAGTTCATTCCGATCTGGTTAGACAAGGCGAGAGAGCACGCGAATCGGAGAGAGTCAGACACTCGCTCTCTTCCCTGCCTCCGAATCTCTCCGCTCTTCCCATTGTAATAGGGCTCTCGGAGGCGACTCTCTCCATTCTACACACTATCTCGCTTCTCTGGCTTCTTAGAGATTGTGTAAAATGGGAGGGAAGATTCCTCCTCAGAGCCGAGCGGACCAGCTGTGATCCGATGCCTCTGAGGCACCTCTCTGTCCTATTCCCAGTGAAATCACGATTCTGATGATTGATTTATCATTCGTTTTACTCGTTTACCGTACTTGTGACATACGCATGTTGTAACGTAAGCTTACCTCTTTCTTTTCTTCAATCTGTTTCTACCGTGCTTGATTTCTTCCCGTGCTCTTTCCAGAGTGTATTTTCAGGACTGATATCAATGCAATGGACAAGGAAACCGTCACCGTCAAAACGGATACCGTCAAAATGGACAAGGACACTATCAGAGAACGACGGGCAATCAGGAAGCAACTACGGGCTATTAAGGCTGAGAAGGTGCGGACCAGTTTAATTTTATTTTCACCAAAGTTGTTGTTTGGACCGAACATGAGCTCAATAGCGACAAACACCGGAGACTAGTGCTGCTGTAGTGCCTGTGAAACATATCCCACTCCTGTGATTTTTTGCTGGAAACTGATATTGGGTCTAGTCAAAATTTCAACAAGAACGCAAATTAAAGAAAATATAAGGCGGGAATTCAAATATTTGAATTCGAAAATGCAAATACAATCGCAGGACCAAGCCGTCGCGCGGGCTGAAGCTGCTGATGCGAAGCTGCGACTGGTGACGGAGAGACTGGCGCGACTACAGGTTAGAGAGTGGTCTTTGATCTCTGTAGTCTTTATCTCTCACTAGTTTTGAAGTTTGATCTCTCACTACATTGTAGTTTGATCCTTGAACTGCTATGATCTACGACCAATAATCAGTAAATACTCAGGTGGAAGTGCGCGAGACCGCGCAGAAGGTCAAGACTGAGAAGGAAGCTAAGAAGGGGATGGCGATGGTGGTGGAGAATAAAGAAGAACAGACAGGGGAGAAGAAGGAAGAGCAGATGATGGAGACAGTGATGGCGTCGTAGATGAAACCCCAAGGTGTGTTTCAGATTGTTCGAGAACTGGAGCGAATAGAGCTATTTGGACTAAGTGAGTTTCACTGGTTCATAATAAGACAAGGGGGCATTCTGATCCAGTGCATCGCAAGCTGGCCTATAAAAATATAGCTGAATAGTCCATTAAAGCGTATGCGTTATGATGCAAAACATTGTTCTTTGATCTTTGAGGAAGCCCATCGTCATGATCGATTTCCTCCACTTGATCTCCTTCATGGATTGCAGATCGAACGCAGTATTCATTATTTCTTTACGGATAATTGTAGCTTTTAGACTCGAAGATTCAAGACTTTGTCCCACACTGATTCATTCCCATCGTATCCTGAACTCATTACTTGTACATAAATCCGTTATTCATATGTATACACCACCCGCAATCTGATAAGAATTGAAACTAAAGCATGCTACCGGCTTAGTGTTCTGGTTGAAACATAAAATCATGGACTGGACTCGAGAAACTGTTCACAACGCTATAACGGTCGGCGCAGATCGAAGTTGATTCGATGTCCTTGTGGTACTGTTCTTCTCTAGTGGCCGATTCGAGATTGCTTCCTATGTCAGTAATTGCCTTGGACAAGGTCCATATCATTCCGACTTCCAAGTCGACTTGCCATGGAAATCAGAGGAACCATTGTGCAGTAGCAGAAGACATCGATTTCTCACCTAATTCTCATTCTCACTCCCGTTCATCTCCATTTCAGTATTATGTTCCCAATCTGAGTCAGAGCACTCCCAACTTCTTCGCAGTCTTAACTGTCCCCATCACACACCACCCCTCCATGTTTAGTGGGTACTCATCAGATTCATCGATAGATTTTTCGATGGATGGATCATCTTTCCAAATCTTTGTCCCTGCATCTCATGTCCCTTGCACACACCACCCATCACTGTTCTCAGCATTTTGTGGGCTTTTATTTCAACCTGCAGATTCTCCAATCAAGTATACATAGGAAGAAGAAGAGAGAATAAAATGGGGAGAAGACAGATATATCAAAGTGTAGCATGTTCACGGTAGTATGTGTGGTGTACAAGAAACGGTGGTGGTGCGCCGGGGTGGTGTGCGCGGTGGGAAACGTCGTCGTCGGCTAGCCGACTGATTGAGCAATGGGGGGATCTTCTGAGAGAAGATTGGGGGACGGGGAATAGAAGAGCACTAGACGAGTCTCAAGATGCGACTAGAACGTGTGTGGTGGTGGTGTATACAAGCATAGTATGTGTGTGTGATACGATACGATAGGGCAGGACAGGAGTGGATTTATAGGAGGAAGTAGGGAGTACAGAGTGGTGGAACGAATTAATAGCCAGAGAGCTCCTGGAAAGTCTGGTCGAGCTCTTCGGAGATGCTCTTGTACCTCTCCTTCTCGTGGACGAGCTCGTCTGAAATTGGAATATTTGAATATTTTGAATTCGCGCCAAAAATCCAGGAAATTAGCACGGTAATACAAAAATCGATTAGACTCATGCGATTTTGGTCAGTTACATTAAACGGAAAATCTCACCTGTCTATCGCACACAACGGTTGAGGATACGGGCCCGTAGATAGTTAGGGTAGGACGGGGAGGGAACATAGATAGGGTTGGGGGGACAACTATACTAACATGAAGGCACACCGAGAGAGAGGAGGGTACGAGAGGTTGGGGCTAACCGGGCTAGGAATCTTTGGAGGGGAGGAATCGGGAGGGAACAATCATGGCTAGGATGGGGGTGGGTCGCATGGGTCGGGTCGGTCGCTCAGACGTTGTTAATCTCCTGGACCAGCTTGTCCAACTCATCTTGCAGCTCCTTGTTGCGGCCCGTCTCCTTATCTTTGTCCTCTGAAACAACCGACAGAGGAGTTAAGATACGACAATGAATCGATTTTCGTGCGTGTATTAGTGAGGCATGCAACACACAGACACACAACCGGGTCCGGGAATTCCGGAGAGCCGGAAAATAGGACATACATTTAAGATCCCTGAATCTCCTGGACGGTCTGCTCGATCTCCTCGGTGAGGTTGCGCACGCGCTCCTTCTCGACGACAAGCTCGTCTGAAGGACGGACAAGGACGTGTGGTGTACACGGAGGCGACGATTGACAAATCGCGGACGGCGGCGCACCAAGCGGTTTTAGCGGTTTTTCGGCGTGGTGTGGAAGCTAGTGCGATTTCTTGTGCTTGATTTACAACAATCTCTCAATCATCTCTTGCAAAACTCCCGGAGAAGTGATTAGGTTTGCCTAGGCACACTTTCTCTCTCCTCTCAGATCCCTGGGAATCCCACATGCCACTCTTCTCTCACATCTCAAGTAGTTTGAGAAGCGGATTCCCGCTATTCGTTTTTTGCTCAGGACGAGATAGTGCGTCGATATGCGAGAGCGCAGACGGTGAGCGTGAGGCGAGATAGCGTGCCGAAGCGAGAGAGCGGCGAGTAGCTTCAACGCAGGTGTGTGGCGGGCGCCCCCGCTCTTACACAAAATGTGGCAGCGCTGCCAGAGATTTCGGGGGAGAAAAGTGAGAGATACATCTCTCCTACTGACGAGCAGAAACAACACAGACACAGACAGACAGCGACGACGGTTGACAAAACGCAGAAAGCGGTGGTGCACCGAAGCCGGAACAGTAGAATGGTAAAGTAACGCACCCTCGAGCCTGTCGACCTCCTTCTGGAGCTTCTGGACGGAGCGCTCGGCGAACTCGGCGCGGGTCTCGGCCTAAACGACGGCTGTCTAATTACTGTTCCCGAATCAGGGGCAATTCCCGGTTCTAGAATTCCCGGTTTTGCGCCTTCTCAGACGGACTCAACGGACTTGTGACAATAGAGGGGCAAACAGAGGGGCTAGTCATGGGTCTGACCGGCGGTCTGACCCAGTCGAACTACCGTACCTCCTTCAGTCTGGCGGACAGGGTGCGGATCTGCTCCTCGTACGAGTCCTCGCGCTGGAGCGCCTTCTCCTCGGACACCTCGAGCGACTTGAGGTTGTTACCGACGACGCGGAGCTCCTCCTCGAGCTCGACGATCTTGCTGCAACACGTCGGTGCTAACGAGCGTAAGTACGGACCGGAATGGCCGGGCTACTACCGGAACGCTAAATTACGGAGGGCCGAGGGGATTCAGGGATGGAAAAGAGGAGGAACATGAGGATTTAGGACGGAGTTAGTAGAGCTTGAGAATCGATTAGTGTCAGTGGTTAGGCGATGGAAAGCGTTATGATCACTGCACTCAGAATTAGATGAGATGGAAGGTGTTAGCATCGAAGGACGAGGCGCCTAAAATCCCATTGCGCCGCAAGGGCGTCAACGCCACAAGTGCGCCAACCTCCTTGAGCCTGGCGTCGAGCTGACGGATCTGCTCCGAGTAGAAGTCCTCCTTCTCGAGGGCCTTCTCCTCGCTCAGCTCGAGCGACTTGAGGTTGTTGCCGACGACGCGAAGTTCCTCCTCGAGCTCGACGATCTTGCTGCAAGCTCCCACTCGATGCTAACGAGCGCAAGTCATGGTTTTGGGGTTACTAGCGGAACGGTAAATTTGCCCTGGATCCCAAAGATGTGTTAGCGCGCCTGAATAAGAAAAGCGGAAGATGTTTAGAAAGCTGGAGATCTCAAGTATTGCATGTGCAAGCGGTGGTTACTAGCATGAAGTATCCAAGGATGATGAGAGGTGGATAGACTGGGATGGGAAGAGGTAAGAAGATGACGGAAGTGTATTAAGAAGTGGTGGATAGACTGGGAAGAAAGAGCAGGTCAGTAAGATCTTGAGGTGGAGGATCAGATCAGAGATTACGGAATCGATCGGAAGATGAGTAGGAGATAGACTGGGATGAGGTTGGAAGAAGATGTGGGATCGTAAGAAGGAAGATCCTATCGTACGGGGTCACTCACTTCTCTCCGGCCTCGGCACGCTCCTCAGCGCGCTCAAGATCGGCCTCAACCATGGCCAGCTTACGGGCGACCTGCAAAGAGTGGATTAAAATAGGTCTTCCATGATCGATCGAGTGATCCTTCGGATCTGCTCGACCAACCGTCCCAACCAACATAAACAAGCGGCGTGGACAGCTCATGTGCTTCAAGCTCTGAGCGCTGCGAAGACGTGTACAGGACGCTGCGGTTATTACAAGATGCATGCTCGGGATTAAACATTCACCCTGGTACCAGACTCGGTACCAGGCTACCACAAGTACCACAGCCACCCAAGCACCTCATCGTATTTGCGGTCGGCCTCCTCGGCGAGCATCTGGGCCTCCTTGAGCTGCGACTCGACGGAGTTGGCGCGCTCCTCATCTTGGAACGAGCGGTTCTCCATCACCTTGCGGACGCTACAAAAGGAAGCATTCGAGAACCGCGACGCGTGAAACCCTAGGGCGTCGCGGTCGTGCAGCGGCTGCAGCTGCTGCAGCGGAGAAGCGTGGACAGAGGACGTTGTGAACGTGTAAGGTCATGCGGTTAGTGATACCTCATCCGCGCGGTTCTCCGCGTCCGCGGCGCGCGCGGCAGCCGCCTTGAGGCGCTCCTCGAGCTCGTTGCACTTGTCGTCGTCGATGTCGACCCTTGAGGACAGCGCGCGTCTGGCTCTACAATGGGGTTAGACAGTCTGCACTCATCAATCGACATGTAAGTTCCATTGAGTTTCATCGATTCTTCAACTTTGAAGAATCGAGGATGTTATAGTGATCTCTTGATTCCGTGTTAGAATCAATCAATATGTAAGGTCTACGATAAAATCTGCAATAGAAGGTGTCAAGCCCTGAAGTTAGCCACACAGAGAACACATAGGGGCATGCCGCGCGTCCTGTAACCGACTCCCGTCCACGACCGGCTTTTCCTGGTTCGTAAACTGCGGACCTCCTCGTATTTGCGGTCGGAGTCCTCGGCGATGACTCTGGCCTCGTCGACCTGGACCTCGAGGATGTTGGCGCGTTCCTCGTCCTGCTGCGAGCGCGTCTCCATCGACTTGCGGGCTCTAGATTATTCAAATTTGAATCTCCCGCCACTAATTTCACAAAAAGCAAAAATCTGGACATTTCATGTAGAGACTTTAAAGCGTGCAGTGGACAGACAGTGAGGACAGTGCTTCTCCTCCCTGCAGCAGCTGCAGCATCAACCGCGACGACTTGCAGCAAGGCGTCGCACGCACCGCTCGGACTCGTCGCACGAGTGCGTGGCCTCCTCGAGCTTCTCGGTGGCGATCTTCAGACGCTCCTCGGCGCGCTCGAGCTCATCTTCGAGAAGGGTCATGCGACGGTTGAGCGAGGCGACCTCGGCCTCGGCCTGGAATATAGCTCAAGATAAGATGGGTTTACCGTTCGGCCTCGTCGGCGTTCTTCATGGCCTCCTCCAGCTTCTCGGTGGCAGTCTTGAGGCGGTCCTCCGTCCGCTCCAGATCCTCCTCCACGAGCACGATGCGACGGTGGAGCGCGGCGACCTCGGCCTCAGCCTAAGCATGCTTTGGGTCAACTAGGGTCATACCTAAGGTCGGCCTAAAAGTGCCCCACCCTAGGTTCTCGTTCCCTCCAAGGTCATGGATGTGTTCTTGGTGGTCTTTCCCTGTTCACCTCCTATCTAAGTCGGCATTTCTTGTCTGGCACCGTGGCCAGGATTTCACCTAGATCTCAAGAACAAACAGCAAGCGGGGGCGCGAGCGAGTGAGCGCTCAGGTATGACAAACATCCTCATTGTTCCCTTCCCCACTTCCACTTCTTTCTCGAGTCACATGCACAGTTCCCCGAGTCAACCGGAAGGGCCATATGTTTTCGTAGGCAATAATACCCGATAATAACAGCCCACGAATTCAAAATTGGACACGGAAGGAGGTTGTTGCTATCGACAGTAAGACGGACAACGGGACAGACAAACGACTCACATCCTCGCGCTTCTTGCGCTCCTCCTCGAGAAGTCTCTTCACCTCATCGGCCTCGTCTACAAAGTCGGCGCTAACGAGCGTAAGTACGGAACACGGAACAAGAATACTAGTGGAACGCTAAAAACCTTTGGCCTGCTCGGCCTCCTCTCTGGCCTGACGCATCTTCTTCTTGAGGACATCAAGAAGAGAGGTCTGCTGGGCGCCATCCTTTGCCGACTTGGACATGCTTGAAGATCTGCCGGTTCCGAGTACCTATTTGCCGGTTTTGATCGACGGTCCTCATACTCGAGTGGCGGAACATATACACACGGAACACACGAACGCGAGCGATCAGGAACTTGAGTGGTTGGTTCTTGAGCGCGTGGCCTAAGGCAATGGAGGAGGAATCGTCAGGATGAATCACCCGTTTGGTACGGGCGCGGTTAGAGACAGCGAGGAAGGAATAGGGAGGGACGCTGATAAATGCCTCGACAATGATGATAGCAACATTCTGTGTATCGATCGGACGAAAAAGAAGAGAGACAAATAATAATCGCAAATATTTTGATAAGAAGGAGGATGAGAACGCGATGGAGGGAAGTGAGGGAAGTTAGCGCTCTCAACTCCCCAAGCTCGGCGCAATTAGAGCCTTGCCCTTGCTCAGGGGATTAGTGCCACTTTTACAACTCGCTTCTCTAAATGCGCGCGAGCGAGACAAAAATGGCTCTAGCACTGATTCCTCCAACAAGAAGAAGAAGAATGATGAGAAGGGAAGCGGAGCGAAGGTATTGAGGATGAGTAATCCACGACCTTATCTTCTTCTTCTTCTTTGGATGGGGAGGGGAGGAAAAGGGGGGAGAGAATGCCAAGGAAATGCAATGTGCACAATAACTTTCGCTCTTCCCCTCTCTTCTCTAAGTGAACTAGCCGCCGCGCCCCGGGGTTAAGCGCTGTTCCCCTCGTGATGATGTTACATAAATCCGTGCCCCTATTAATGCGACCAATTATGGGATCGGAGGAAGCGGGTTTTCGGCGGCTCTAGCGATCGGTAATAAGTGGGTATGAGAAGCGCTTGAGGGGTCGAGTGATCAGGTTGCGGTTTGGGCTTGCGGTAACGAATAATCTAAAGCAGGTAACGCAGATGTGGTACAGGCTAAGGGATACGAGTAATATAGAGCCAGAAGGAGCTGCGATAGCGAATAACTACTCCAGGAGAGCTAGAACAGTACTGAAACAACGGAGATGTCAACGAGTAGATGAGGGGCTCTGGATCGAGTGAGTGAAGGGGAGGAGGGGCTGGCTGGTGGGAGAAGAGAGGAGAAGAAGAAGAGGAGGGAACTGTATTTGCGCACTTTTCTCGGATGGCGTCTCCTCGTTGTAAGAAGAAGAGGAGGATGAGGGAGATTTGCGTGATCTACTCAGAATCGGCGGGCTACAGTATGCCTAAGTAATCGGGTTTACCCTGATATTTCGTCATCAAGGAGCTAGCAGAGGCAAAAATGCGACGCTTAGCTT
>LS597216.1:427512-439708 GCA_900490775.1 Pristionchus maxplancki
CTAAAAGCAGAGGCGACAATCGATCCAGGGCGCTCGTTTTCGCACAGGCCATGGGACTATCCGATATCACGATGAACGATTGCGGGTCGGGTTGCGCAGAGGGGATAACCGAAACAAGGTGCGGGAGGGTAGGGTTACAATAAGTGAAAAAGGACCGTTAAAATGGTCTAAATTAGCGGAAAAGGTGGCTAATTTCATAGAGAAAAATATGAGAAGTAATAAAGGTCACAAGGGACATTAAAGGGCGCTGAAAACGTTGGAATTGGTGGAAAAGTTGGATAACTCAATAGAGCTATGAGACGTGAGTGGAATGAAGACAAAAGAACATTTATATATAAAAAATAGAGGCTAATAAAAACCTAATAAAAATGCGAACAAACCTGATCAATCGTGCTGCTGTCGGCTTCTTGAGTTGAAGCGGATTCTGAAATTTGTTTTTATTTAATAAGAACTTCAGATGCATAGATTTGTCCAGTTCCAACGTGTTATTACAGAGAAAATTTTTTTGTTCATACGGAGTCTTTGAGTTATCAAAAAGCAACACCCAACAAAAACAAATGGTTCTTGTGAAACCCACTCGAAAGTTACTGCGTTATCACAGCCGTATTCAATATAATCCTACCGTAATTTCTACAATAATTAACTACCGTACCTCGCCCAACACTTCGTTCACGACCGCAACCCGTAAAGACACCACCGTAACCTACAACCGTAATCAAAAATGCTACCGTACCTCGCCCGCCACTCCCCGATGGCCCGTCGAGCAGGGAAGAGGAGGTGAGCACGGACTGCATTTGATGTCTGACCAGGACTTATTTGAACAAAATGGAGGAATAAATTGGAGGACATTAGAGCTGGTGTAATCATAATAACTACTTATCCGAAAGAGAAAGTTCGAATAGTTGTTGTTATATTTGGCAACAGATCCACGAAAGAAGCAGGATAATAAATTTAGTTGGGTTAAAATGCGATCGTGAAACTCAATTGGCACTTAATGTGAACAGTAGAACATGAAACTAGAATATTGCGATTCGTTCAGGCAATTATTTGTGCCATAATAAGCTCCGTATTATTTTCATGTGCTAAATTCGAATCTGCCATGAACATTCGCGCACTAGGCAAACCGATGAAGGTCCCGAATATCGGATAGGGGGAGGACGGAGGGGAGGGGAGGAGGAGGAGGGGATAGAAGAGGAGGGAGGACGGGATAGTAGGCCCCTCCGGCTTCTTCTGTCATCCGATCCTTCTCCTGTGGAGAAAGGGACGCGAGTGCCTTCAAGAAGGCTAGAGAAGATGAGAGAGCAGGCGAAGGGGAGAGAGGCAGAGAAATCTCGGTGAGAGAAATCCGCTGACTACGGTAGGACGTGCAGTAATTAGGATGGGAAAGACGGAGGGAAGAGTAATGGGGAGGAAATCAGGGGAATCGAGGGGAAATTCCATGTCTTCTGAGAATCTGAGGGCCCTGTCTGACCTTTCGAGAAAGAGAATAATGTACTTTTCAGGCCGCTCACGAGGGCACAAAAGAGATCTGCATCTTGTTGTCAAAAATTGGATTATATATTTCGTGATATTGAACAGAATTGCAGATATTGTGTATTGTATTCTGCAGTGATATTGAAAGGCCATGAGATGTTCCCAACAGCCCGACTCAAGGATCATTTGATGATGGAGATCAGATTACCACTGAGGACCCTTCGATCTTCGATCTTGAGGGGCAAAGAGCTCTCGAATTCACATGATGTTTCGCCGGTTAGGAACAGTTAACCAGTAAATTCAATTATGATTTTAACGTGTCATTCTTTGCAAATTAAGCAGAACTGTGCCGCTCACAACTCCAACATAAGGACTGACTTTATTCTGATCTTAAGATTTATTATGCAAACAACTTCATTTCAATAACAGTGAACAATTACGTGATTCAAACAGAAGTCGCTTTATCCCCACGTCGAGCTAAGCGCTTCCACATTTTGCTGCGGAGTTCCTGATTTTCGATAATTATTCATTCCGAATATTGTAGACTGAAAAATACTAAATTCGTCGCAACCTACCCTTGAGTATTGCAGGTTCCCCAGATAATTTAACGACGAGGCGACAGATTGAGTCGAGAAGCAGACCTTAAAAGTGGGTTCAGAATCATAGAAGTTCACCAATTTGCCCTACCACAAATATCAGTCTTGCGATAAAGAACACGACATCTGGAGCAAAGAGAGGTGGAAACAGATAAAAGAGCAGAAAAATTAGTGTAGGAAACGTGTAGAGAAGGCTACCGATGAGAAACTGAAAATTATATTTAATGTTCAAGAACTAACTCAGAGAATACTACTAAGGACTGAAAAGGATTCTTAATGAATGATGCGTGAAACTCAAAGCCACCAAATAAATTGGATACGATTTACATTTGAGAATAGAACTCTATAGGTATAGCGCAGTTGCTGCAGTGCCGATTCAGATTTCTGAAAAAAAATGCAGCGTTGCTGAGTATTAATGTTGACCAATCGGCATTCGCCTCTCCTCATTTCGCGTGAGAGATCATTCGAAACGAGAGAGCCGCGTGCCGAATTGTCATCACTAGTGAGTATTTCTTCAACAACGGTACAGCATGCGTTTTCAATCCTCGGAGTATGAAAATCATTAATAGAACAACGAGTAAGTAGACAATGGCATAGTGAACAGCAAGAGTCATAAAAGCTGAAAATATTGGTGATTATTATGGGGAATTGATTGTCGACAAAAATTGATGGATCACAGTCTTCATTCTGCACAGTCTCTCAACCGGTCGACCGGCGAGTGAGTGCGTGGAATGATGAGAGTGTTCCATCAGCTTTTGTCGACAATGAAGGGGTCATTACATCTAGAAATATTAAACTCACGAGCTTTAAAAGTTCCATTATCACCAACATCGGAACCGAAAACAACGATGTGCTTGGAGTACGGATTGATCCATGAAATATTCAACTGAAATGAAATTTATCATATTCAATGCGTTACTTCTAGCTAAACCTTTCGGATTATCTCTTCACGATTTGCCATTTCGTCAGTCCCAAAGATGAATCCTAACAGGACCCATGTTGATGAACAACATGCTGTGAAAATGATGAGTAACTGAGATCTGAACTGGATCTTTTTCTTCCATTAGTCTGCCATTCGTTACCTCAACGACATCTGAAGCCTACAGCGTCCAGGATTCGCCGCTTGCAGCATCCTCAGCAGAAGAGAAAAGAACAGCAGGATTGTGATTTGCATAAGAAAAAAGAAGATGCCCAGCAACTTGACTGGTGGTAACCATTCAACGTCGCATAAGATGCCCATACCTTCAAAAGTCATTCTTGTGAGGTGACAAAATCCAGAAAAAAAACCCACACGCAATTACTGGCAGGGGCGTTAGTGGATAGGGTTGATAGAGAAGACAGAAGAAAGTGTCCTGCAGGAGTTGGCTCAGCTAGAATGGTACTGATCGTTAATTAATTAATTATTTTTAAGGTTTAAAATTAATTAAAGTACCTGAACAACAACGTATCTCGTGCGCATTTCCACACTAATATCTTTCGATTTGAACAAAATAAGAAATATGACGAGTGGGTGAAGAACAAATGCTGTTAGGGCAAGAACGGAGGTCATGAATCTAAATTTAATTTTCAAATTGAAATTTTGGCGCGAAAACGAGAATAGTCTCACCTCTGCGCCAGCCAAGGAGTGTTGAAAGCCTCATCGATCCCCAGGCCGAGCATTTCGAAAGTCGTTTGCAAGATGTCGAACTCCTCTCGAATACGGCCCCGAAAATGTCAGACACGCCATTTTTGATGAATTACCAACAGGAGCAAAGCGCTCATCGACTTGAATGGTCTGACTCTCTCACTTTCCCCTGCTCTCTCGTTTCTCTAATCGACGAGAAATGAGAATGTCAGACCGTCATTATTCATGTCTGACATTTGCAGACTTCTCGGAAGCGCCTTTCTCCATCTCGATCGAATGACCTAATGAGCCGTCCCGCACCCCTTCTCCAGACTACACTGTAGTCCTCATCTCTATTCCGTCTGCTAGTTTACTGTTCAGGCCTTTGGAAAAGTACGCAGGGCGGAGATAGCGACTCCTTATTCGGACATACGAAATGCTACAAATCTCATCTAATCTTTATCAAACAAAACGAATAACAGGAAAATTTTACAGCCTATAAATGAATTGAAAGTCAGACAGATGTCGGCTTTTCTTCACGAGGAAAAAGTCGGTTCCACAATCGAATGCGGAGCTCCTGAATTGTCCACTTATATAGAATTCCGGCACTAGGTCGGATGAGAACTATTACGCAATACACATAACAGTTGTCTCGCCTTATTCCGGTTCTCATCCAACCTAGCGCCTAGAATTCCAACCTCAACCCACCCTTGCGTACTGTAGATGAGTGAAGTACATGAACGATGAAGCGATTGATTGTACTGAGAAACAGGTCTGAAACATAATTATTAATTAAATAATTATTTAATAATTAAATAAAATTACCACAAATGCAATTCTCGCTACGAAGGACACGAAATCTGGCAAGAATCCAGACGGTCGAAGGTAAGAAAAGAGGAAAAGCAGCAAAGGAAACGCGTAGAGAAGGCCTCCGATCAGCATCTGAGTTGCAAGTTCTAATATATTAATGAATCAGTGCTTTACATTTGCTAACAGCAATCTCGAGGTTGCCTCCATTTGCTTTTGCGCTGATTCGGATCTCTAAAATTAATGATTATTGATGATTTTCTGAATAATCATACAGCATGTTTCGCTAGTCCTCGGAGTATGAGAAACTTCAGAAGGCCAAGTAGTGAGAACTTTACGAGAGAGGAAACTGTGAGTCTTGTGAATGCTGAAATTGGTAAATATCTCATCAACAAAGTGCGAATCAAACCTATTTTGAACGTTCCATGACTTCCGACACCGCTACCGAAAACAACGACATGCCGCGAATATTGCTCGATCCACGTCACGTTCAACTATAACGTTCTAATGATTGTTCATTTTCATGCAAAATACTGAACCTTACGAATAAATTGCACTCGATTTTCTGGTTCAGCCGTTCCATCGAAGAAAGAGGACAGAACCCACGCAGAGCAAGAGAAGGCAATGAAAATTACGATAAGTTGAAATCTAGAAGTAAAACAATATTTTGGGCACTTAAACTAAATTAATACCTCCACGAAACCAGAAGCCGATTCCATCCGGGATACGCGGCATGCAACATTCGAAGTTGGAAAGAGAAGAAGATGATTATTGACCAGTCGAGGAATGCAAAGAAAACTCCGAGCAGTTTGACTGGAGCTATCCAAGAGGTGTTACAGAGCAGACCCATGCCTGAATAAGTAGACATTCACCTGGTTTTTGTTCGAAATTCTAGCTTTCAAGTGAGAATGAAACATATCTGAGCCTACGAAATTCTTTTGTGGTAAGAAGCACTCATATGCAACCACTGGCAGAGGCGTGAGCGGATAGGGCTGGTAGAGAAGGCAGAAGAATGTGTCTTGTAGTAGGTGACTCAGCTAGAATACTATTCTGTTTACAGAGATCTCAAAAATAGGAGATATGCGTACCTCCATGATAAGATACTGCGTTTTCATACTCCCACTAATCGTAGGCGACTTGAATATGATAATGTATGCAACTATAGGGTGCAGAATCAAAGCCGTCAAGCCAAGCATGTAGAGCATTAATCTGGAATTTAGTTTTGGTTTCGTTTGGAAGTACAGAAAAGTAAGGTAAGTAGATAGCTCACCTTTGTGACTGCAATGGACCGTTAAAAGACTCGTCTATTTCCAACGCGAACATTGAAGTAGAGAGGAGAGAATTTCCTCAATGACAGGCCTGTTTTGACAGCTTGGATGCCAAAGGAAGTATGAAAAATCCTTCGAAACTAGTTTTGCACTGAAGCAACGGAATTTCCACGATTGGAGATCCTGGCAGTGAATAACAAACGAAATATGAGAAGAGAGTGATATCACTGGAATAGTTCTATGAAAAAGCGGAAAAGCAATGATAATGAATGGCATTTGAGATGACCATAGTATGGCATTGAAAGGGAGAATAATTCTGGATAATATTTACTCGCGGCAATATAAAAATACTCAGAAAAGTAGGTGAAGCGCTCATCAGACTTGCACATTCAAGTCTGCTAGTAGAACTGGGGGGGCGAGGAAAGGGAGGAAACATTTTTCACCCTCGCCTGCTCATTAGCCCCTCTCTTCTGAATGCATTAGTGAGAATTTCCGCTCGTTTTTCACGAATTTCCTACTCGAGTCAAGTACTACCTCTTTTGAATGTCTGGCTTCTAGATGACGCTATTTCGCGTGTTTTCACACGAGCTAACATTTATGAAGAAAGTACGTGTCTGGAAAAGCAGAATACGAGATAAAGAAGCGCGGACTTTCGTTCGCGCCTTCAAAGGAGGAATGGTGCTAATTAAAGAGCGCTAGGTTCATTCGTAGAGCGAAAAGCGTTTTATTGCGTCTGGCGTCACTTTCATTCGATTTTCGTGAAACGAGACTCTAATATTGGCTGGATTTGCGGTTCCACTTCCCGGAATTGCCTCTCCGTTTCCCACGTGTCGTTGCCTACACTGTTCTTGGATTTTCAGGTTATGTACGGCCTGGAAATCGACGAACATTTCAACACGCCACTTCTCGCTCAGAGGTAATTCTTTTATATTTATTTTTTAAATTTTATATTTATTTTTTTTAATATTTAGGTTTATGATGGGCTCACTTGCCCTCACAATGTTCCTTCTTCAACCGCTCGTTGCTTACATTCTCATCTTCAAATCGGACAATATCAGTGTGGAAATGCGCAGGCGATATGTGATACTGCAGGTATTGTTTTCAATTCATAATTTTTCTTTTCTTTTCGAAAATATGAAAAATGGGTTCGACTGATATCAGTCGTGTATCCATTCACTACCATTTCAAGAATTTCGAAATTGTTTTTAGATCAGCGAAGTACTGCAAGACCTCTTCTTCTGTCTCCTATATCAGCCCTACCCGCTCACTCCACTGCCAGCGATTGCTTGTGGGTTCATCTTGCTAAAATGGAATAGTTGTAGGATATGTTTCAAAATCGTTTGCTATTTTTGTTTTTTCGCTCAGATGTGTTTCTCAATCATTTTAAAGTAGGTATCCATCTCGTAGTGACAATTTGACAGGAGTTGGCGCTCGAAATTTTACTATCTATCTGATATTCAGTAATAATGTGCAGTAGGGTTGCCGGATCAATTCCAAAACCCAATGAATTGACTTTGTGGCCATCGAAAAAGGATTAATAAAAGTCAAATAATTGGCCAATATCAATAATTGCCCAATTAATTGGCCTTTTCCATTGGTATGGGGTATTGAATTGGCATCCCTAATGTGCAGGCATGGGCCTCCTCTGCGACTTCGACTGGCTTCCACCCGTGAAGTTGCTCGGGATTTTCTTCTCTCTGATGACTGCATCAGTACTGATTTTCTTCTCTGTCCTACTACGATTACTGAAGGCTTCTAATCCTGGTCGGAGATTGTTGTCAACGAGGTAGACATTTCGAATTTACCTTTTAAAACTCAAGACTTTCATATAGTAAGATGCCAAATTTCAGGGCTCAGAACCTTGTGAATCTTATAGCATTCTGTGCATCGGCATGGGTTCTGTCCGATTTCTTTCTTGGTACTGAGGAACCAACGAATCGGCTTGAGATAATTCAGAAGGTTAATCAAATCGAGCAATCGTCTGACTCTCTCAGTTCGCAATGCTCTCTCATCAGTCAGAGAAACGAGAGATCACGGGGAAGTGAGAGAGTCAGACAATTTCTCGTCAAATCTGATCGCTTTTCTTAACCTCTGTCTATTATAGTTCAATGTCTCATGGATCGAACATTCAAGAAGCATTATCGTATTCGGAGACGGAGTTGGTGATAGCGGTACACTTAGAACTGGTGAATTTACGAAAAGTAAAAAGATTCTCAATTAAAAATTCAGCGTTCACAAAGATCGCATTTCTTTATCCTATCATAACCTCAACAGTCGCGATTATTATTATTATAATTCTACGAGAACTGAATAGTATTGCGGTGAGTTTGCTTGGACCTTTCGACCTTGAACTGACAGTCGACAGGGCGAGACAGTGCGTGAAATCAAGAGACGGCGACTCGTATCTCAAGTCCTATTGATAAGAAATGACTTACATTTGTTGTAGATGTCTCCGTCAGCAAAGAAGCACATTTTCATTACATCGAGGATGCTCTATTCTGAGGTTAGAAATGAAGAGAATTAAAAAAATAAAGTTCAAAATTAAAAATTAAGTTAATTATCGGAGCACTGCTGTACTCATTTCCCTCCTTCTTCATTGATTCATTTCTTCATTCTTCATTGATTCTTCATTGATGTGCCTTACAAATCTGCAGTATGCACGGGTAAGTAAACTAATTTTTTCTCGAAATAACAAATATTCCAGGAACTCCGAATCAGAATATGGAAGCACGTGTCACGAAGTGACGACACTGCCACTTCTGTTTGAGATATCATTCCTCCTTTTCTTTGTTTAGTCGTTGTCTGTTATTGCTCAGTTCGAAATAATAATATTGCATCATGAAATTGTTGGTCATCATCGCAATTTTACTTAGGAACAAGAAAGAAAACAAAGTGTGAGCGATAAATTTTGCAAAGTCTGGAAATGGCTGAAATTATCCAAACGAGAATGAGGCCTTATTTCACCGTATTGTGAAACATATCCGGACAATGAAGTTTGTTCGATGAATGAGCATTTACGTTGGGTTCATTCACAGGTTAGTACGATGATCGTTAGTAATGACATAGCGCATCTCACTTGTAAGCTTTATTTCGGATTTACTTTACTTATTTTTGCTAATTTCTAAATTTCAATATTCATTTCAATACTAATCCCATTCCCCTCACCCTATAAAAGACCCACCTCTCCCCTCTCCCTCCATTCTCCTCCCTTCTTCCTCCCCTTCACTCTCCTTCCACTCTCGGCTCTCGCACTCGCTCGGCGCGGTCGACTCGCAATGGACCAGGAACCGGGACTGCTCGGTGTGTGATTAGTTGTTGTAGATTAAGGATTACTGTGGTATTTTGATTACGGTATCTTCATGATGATTACGGTATCTTGAGCCATCGATTAACTAAGAAATGAGTACGGTAGAACGGAATCAGGAACCGGGACTGCTCGGTGGGTTTGTATGGTTATGGTATCGTGTGATCGGGTTACGGTATCTTGATTACCGTAGCTCGTAGATTACTGTAGACTGGGTACTATAGATACGGTAACAAAAAATCTATATTCTTTTAGACCCGAAGGGGCCGATGGATATGACAGTTGATTAGGGATTACTGTAGCTTTCTGGATTACCGTAGCGTGGGATTACCGTATAGTTCAGGTTATTGTAGTCTGGTACAAAAGGTACGGTAATACCAATCGATATTGCAGACCCGAAGGGGCCGACGGACAGTAGCTTAGGGGTTACAGTACCACGCAGACTACGGTAGATTCTGATTACTGTATCCTCGGAATACGGTCTCAAAATCGATATTTGCAGACCCGAAGGGGCCGACGGACATGATCTACAACAACTCGGGCGGGCGCGACCCGTGCCTCAAGCCGGTCGACTACTTTGACCAGAGCGTGCAGAATGTGAGCTAGTTTTCGAGTATTTTTTAATATTTCGTTAATCCGACCGCGCGATTCATTTAGAAATTCCAGAAATAGAGCAGAAAATTGCCCAAATATCATGAAATTAGCCCTTTATTCAATGTTCTTTGTGCCTTGTTGTAATGGGATCTCTCTTTTCACTCACTGGGGATGGAGATTAGACTAATAAGAGGGATAGGCGCGATCCCTGCCTCAAGCCGGTCGACTACTTTGACCAGAGCGTGCAGAATGTGAGGATTACTGTATTTTGGGTTACTGTAGCTGAGGTTACGGTAGTGTTGATTCATAATGCGATATTTTCGACATGCTTGACCTCCACCGACCGCGCAATACGATGATACTGTAGTGAAATGATAAAAACGATATGCATGAGAAGGATTTGACCGCTCGTTGAGATGGGGTCTGCCAGAAATGAAAAGGGCGGTCGATCGAAAACTGAGCCGTAACGTACAGTGCCTATCCTCATCCCAGGAAATACGGTAGATTACGGTAGTCATTGATTGATTGTAAAGCAGATATTTTTTGCAGAACACAATCAACCAGCTGCTGAAGAAGCAGAGTCGCAAGAGGATTCAGAACTTCGTCATTCGCGCCTGCGTTTTCACTGTGTTTATCTGCAGGTAGCGATCCTGATTCAGGGACACCGTAAACCTACCGTAGTGATGGTTGACGAAAGAGGGAGTTCTTTACAAACAGTATGACCTTATAAGATCTAGTTCGTGATCAGGGGGTCTTTACTGTGTTTATCTGCAGGTCGGAATCGAAATTTATTAACGAAACGAAAAAAATAAATTCCAGTTCCGACGACATCACGACGTGCTCGGCGCTCGTGCGGAAGTATGGAGGTACCATAATCAATCGATAGCCACAGTACCCTGGAAATTTCGATGTATACTGCGTCACTCAGTTATCGATTGCTACAGTATCTAGGGAATATTGATCTCTACAATAACCTTCAAAAATCGTTCGATACAATGAACTTGTGATATGAATAGTTACCGTAATCTATGATATCGATCACTACCGTAATGCAGAGATATCATGTAATACCGTAGTCTCGAGAATATCGAATACCGTAACCAATTATCGATCCTTCCAGCCTCCGTCTTCCTGCCCATCCTCATCTGCGCCATCTGCATCGGCATGCCGTTGATGTACCTGGAGGTACGGTAGATTATCTAAGTACGGTATCGATAACTGACCGTCTACCGTAACCCCATTCTGCTTTATCCCCTCAGAAACTTTTAAAGTACTATAAAATGCGGTAGTAGTGTACCTGGAGGTATACGGTAGTATCGATTGATTATCGATCAGTTGATCGATCGATAACCGATTTAATTACCGTAACCTTCAGTGGTCGGTCCTATTATCGATTTTTAAATTGACCACCGTAACCAACCGTACCCTGACATTCCAGATGGGACTCGGCCAGTTCACCTCGTCCAACCCGATCGCCATCTTCACCAACATGGCGCCGATCGGGGCGGGTGAGACTCTTATTTGTGTTCGGGCCTCAAGTATCCGTTAATAATGGGGAATCTAAAAGAGAGAGGCAAATGCGCGAGATCTGTTACAAAAGTGATACAAAAGATGAAATCGCAGTAAAGCAGGCCTCTGAACCTGTGCCTGAGTGGTCAATTAACCTCCCAATTAATTAATTAATTAGTTAATTAATAATTAATAATTAAGGAATCGGGTATACGATGGTGATCATCTCGGTGCTGGACGTCTTTCGACAAGCCCATCTCTCAACGATCTTCGCCAATATCCTGTACCAGTCACTGCATGTGGGTGTTTCGTCATTCTTAGGTAATGCTCGGATTCAAAGCAATTGGTAAGAGCAACTGCTCGAAAAGAGCTGATATGTTGCAAACAGAGTAACACTCACGCATCTGAACTAGATTGGGCAAGAGAGCTTCATGTAGAATTGCTTCTTCATTCTAAGAGCGTCATGAGAGCTTCATGCCTGATGACGTCATCAAAAGGCAATCGAGATAGTGTAAATAAATGAAAATAAATTTCCAGCCACTCTTCCTCGGCGACTTCTACATGACGCGCTGCCTGTTCGGTTATGGTTCTGGTGAGCACAAAATTATTCTTGGCTATTCCTAAAATAAAAAAAAATTGTTCACCCATCTATCTGGCTTCCTTTATCGTTGCGTCCTTCCATCTTGAAATCTTTTTTTCACTGTATGCAACAATCTGACAGCAGCTTTCATCGTGCTACTTACTAATCACCCTTTATCGAGACTGCATCGACCCTTCCTTCACAATAGTTCCGCGCAACCTAACATTCACTGTCACTCAATCCAGACCGCAGCTCACGCCTTCTTATGACTTACATCTATGAAATTGTTAGATAGTATCACTCACATGGGTTGTCTTCGCGCGCCAATATTGCATTATGATTTTAATTTTATCGTCATCTGCTATTAATATCTATTGCAGACTGCATCGACCCGCACATCCGGTGCGCCGGCATCGGCAGCAGCTACTACTAGGCCTATGATCTTATATTGACCCCTCCCCC
>LS585794.1:1811-12089 GCA_900490775.1 Pristionchus maxplancki
TAATCTGACAACATGAACACACGAAGCTACAAAAGATACTCGAAGATGTGGCGCAATGTGACACAAATAGGCATTTGGATTCACTTTTTTTGATTCTCAAATTGAGATTTACTGATCCTCGCACCACGCATTCGCCTTCCTGATCTCCTTCTGCTCGTCCTCCGTCAGATCGCAGGCGATGTGGAACTTCTTGCGAATTTCCTCCGCTTTGAGACCCTGAAAATAAGTTAAAGTTGAAGACTCGAAAAAGTAATCTGAAGGAAAGTGCACTATTATTCACGAGAGGAAAGAGGAAGCAACTTCCTAGATAAGCGGGCGGATGTTTCGGTCTGTGGGTCGTATACACCCGACTCACCTCACAGTGAGTGGACCAGTGTTCAGAAATGAATCCAAATAAACTCTTGAAAATAGTATGGGAGATCGCTATTTTTACAGGATGCTCTGAGGGTTCAATACTGATATTCGAAATGACTATTATAATAGGTCTTCGTATGGGTGACCATCGTGGTTACGCGGTATGGAATAGGATATGATATGATCTTACATGGATCTCATTCGCGATCGTCTGACTGATATACTCGAAGAGTCCCTTGATCTCCAGGTAGTTTGCGGCCATCATCAATCTTGTTAGCACTCCCATCGAGTCGTTGTCGGTGTACTGCAACAGTCAGTTGTCGATACCGAGGCTACCGTATCCCAGTTGAGGCGTCACTTTGAACGCCACTAAACGGTGCCAGTGGGAGTTTGAATCATAACAAAGCTACCGTATCCTACCGTACCTTCAGTAACTCCCGCACCACCCTGCTACCCTACCCCCATCCCCAAATCTACAATACCCCTTCAACTTCTATTGAACGCTATTGAGGAGTTCCAGTGTGCGTTTAAACAATAACAGGGTTACCGTATCCTACCGAACCTTCAGAAACTCCTTGTCCCACTCGGGCAGGATCAGGGCCGTTCTGCCCTTCTTGCCGTCGTCCTCGACCTCGACTCGGGGCGCGTCGTCTTTGTGATGCTCGCACCTAGAAATCGAACACATCATTCGAATCATGTTATTCGTATCATATCATCATGTCATATCAAATCAATCCATGAGAACCCATATCAGTAATATGATATGATATCCTAATTCAATTGGGGTCCCACCATTTCACGACCCTCTCGAGTTCCTCCTTCGCCACATTGGGCAGGGGGATGGAATTCTTCGCGAAAACGTCTTCTTCGGCGTCCTCAGTCATGTTGAGAGCCTGCAATGGTGAGAGGGTTGAGACGATGCGGTACGGTACATCGTAAGGCTCAGATTGGGTGTGGTCGCTATGATACGATAGGAGCACTGATAGGAGTCGGGTGGGAGTCGCCCCATGCGACTAGCCAGCATAGCTAGTGCAGGTCACAGGACGGTGGATGGGGTTGTTACAAGAGCTATCTTACATCCATCAGACTCGCCACGGTCGCGGACATCTTAGTCACCTTGTAGACACTAGACCACCTAGACTCAGACATTACTAGAGAATTCCGATGGGCTAGATCTTTGGATATGGGGTTGTGGTTTCAATGGTCACCATACCTCCATCAGACTGGCCACCGTGGCGGACATCTTGGCCACTTTATAGTCCACCTTGAACTCCTCCTCGTCCTTGGACTGCAGCTTGACCAGGGGCATGTTTTTGTTTCTGGAAAACAACAACAACAATAATAAAAGCATCAAAACAACTCAAATGTTTAGGATAGAACGCACATCTAAGCGCAATAGAAGAAGAATGACTGATGCTCATATTTTATTGGCGAAGTGGATTAGCGTCTCTTCGCGCGTCAAAACACGCCTTTTCGCACCTATTCAGTGCTGTGAGAGGCCTGCCCCAGGGTATTTCTCAGTATCAATACATAGTTGAATTCAAATGAGTCGCGCAAGACGGAAATATCGGTGCCAGAGGGGTTGATTGCCCTCGAAGAAAGAAGTGTGACGCAATACATCTTTTCAAGAAATAGTCCAATATTTGAAAGAGCCTCTCTGAGATAACCTGGTCAGATAAGATGTTCGGGAAGCATTTGATGTAGGGATGGCTTCGCAAGAAGTCGTCTCTTCATTTCGCGTGCTCTCTCACCGGTCAGAGAGGCGAGAGAGCACGCAAAATGAGGAGAGACATTTCTTGCGAAGCCCAATTTGATGCCATTCAATCACCATTTCAGCCCGTCGCACCCCTCCGCCCACCTCCACATCCACCCACTCCACCGCCCCTCCCACCGCTCCCTCTCGACTGCCGACATCGACGACAACAAAGAAGGCCGACGTGACGACGTCGGGGGTGTCTGGAGCGTCGTTGATGTTGTTGATTGTAGCTGGATTGTTGCTTGCTTGAGTGGATTGAATTTCGTAGTATTGCGACTAGGATATCTGAATAAATTATTTCGTGTGTGTTTTTGTGGCTATGACAAAATCTTCACCGACTGCACAGAATCTTCACCCTACATCGGTAGTGCAACATCGAACATCGGAAAATTGAATTTATTAACAATTTTTACTACATGAAATAGGTAAGCAGGGGAATTAGCGCAGTAATCACAACTCCAGACGCCCCCGACGTCGTCTGCATCGCCTTCATCGTCGTTGAGGTCGCTGTCGACTTCTGAGTAGAAGAGAAAGAGGCCGTCGATGCCGCTGTGGTGGTGGAGGTGGGAGGAGCGGTGCGGCGGGCTGCAAATGCTTTGTGTTCTATGAAACATAGACCATGTTACTACTGTTGAAGTGTAAATCACTGTAGTACTCACTCGGGCCCGTCTGCGGCAGTACTGTATCTTGAGGACCATCGGTCACATCAGGCACAACTGGCGTGGCTGCAAATTATATTAATACAACTACCGAATCAATGATCTATCTAGGTATGTAAAACTGGTGCTAGGAGAGACGGTATCGCGAAATAGTTTTCATCCGACCTAGTGCCGTAAAACCGTGATTGGAAGATTTGTTGGGAACTCACAAACAACTCTCAAGTAAATAACTTCCTTGCTCGCGCCGATCTGCCGAGAGGTCAGAGGGCCTTGGTAGGTGATCTGAATTGTTATTAATTTCCCCTTTTCGGACTTATATTTCGAGCTCATCTACTGCATTAATCTACGCTATAGGAAAATAACTTGCATCAATTCTGGATAAAAACATTTCGCTGACGGACACGATGTCGCCCGTGGTGGAAAACCTTAACGTGTAAAGTTATTTTTATTAATTACCTAATTTATTAATTATTCTTGTGAAGTGTTATCACTCACACTGATCTATGCCGTTGCTGGAACCCCGCCACCGCAAATTGTGTTGGCACTCTGTCGTCGAATCTGCATTATTAATTATTAATTATAATTTATTATTTATTAATTATTCATTTTGTTTATAATCATACTTGGCCGTCCCGGTGTACGTAACAGGAGCGAGGATCGGATTGCCGTCGATTCTGAATGATTCTCTATTATTTTGCATTACTATTTTCAAAGGTTACTCGTGATATTAAAAATACTCACTCGTATGATACAGAGATATTGACTTGCGGTCGAGAGCTCTGCACATCATTCGCTCGGCCCGTCGTCATTAGTGTGAAGTCGAACCCCGGCTCGGCGGTGAATAAATCTTAAAAAAAAATGATCATTTCCCTTATATTGCGTGGATAAATTCGATATAGCCTTGATTCACACAAAATGGTGGACTTACACGACTGCGCAAACGACGTCAGTGTGAGCTCAACGGTGACGTCATCTTCAACGATGAGTGTTGTCACAGGGCCGATCACAACGGTGGAAGTGCCGGGGATGAATCTGAAACTTGTTTCGAATGTATTTTTTTGTTGTTGCTGCTCGGTTTAAGCTTTGGGCTTCCTGAATCAATGCTCGCATGGTTTCATCGAATACAAGTGTATCCTGAAACACATTTGGAAAAGAGAAAAATCTAAAAAAATATTTAAAAATAACCTCTCCGGCATCATCGCGAATCTTTCCTCGTTCTCGCTGGCGCCCACGCCGCTGTACCATTGCAGGAATGTCTGCAACAATGGAATAATTGGGTGAAATACACATATTCATGACCGATTTCAACGACAAAACCCGAAAAGCGCTTGATCTTCATCATACACGAATGCAAATTTAGATCCTCATACCTCCTTCCCATCTCCAATCGACACCTTGTCAACCACCAGCGATCCCTCGGGCGCAACGAACGAGTATGTACCGGGGCCGTAGGTTGATGAGGAGGGCTGGAAATAGTTCTCAAACCCGATTCAGATGGGCCCGATTCTCTAACCCCGCTTGCCTAGAACCCATGATCCCGATATCCTACTTTGTTTTTTCCTTCACTGCATCACTTGCAAAAGTGCAGTATTCCTTCTTATCAGCGATATGCCTGATGCCGAACACGGTGTCGTCGGCTATTGCTGATTTTTGAACACTGATGAGTAGAGGGGCATACTTCTCGCTCACTCAGGATTTCCCTCGGCTTGCCTAGAATCCAGCCATACCAAACTCTGGTTAAGATTCTCAACCATATTTTTGCGCCCCCCCCGCCTTGACCTTATCCAGGCATTAAGGTTCAAAACATACCTCCGGTCCAGCCCTCGTCATATTCGTCTCATCCGTAGTGAACAACATGATGATCTCACAAATCATTCTTCCCATGTTACACATGTTTCCAAAACCAAGTTACCACGAGAACTCTCTCTCTTTACGAGAGAGTGTGCATTACCTCACTCCCCGCCCTCGTCACATTCGTGTCCTCCGACGTGAACAGCATGATGATCTCTGCATAATCATACTGTGCGGAGCTGCACTTGAACTGGAGCGGCGTGTCGGTGAGGACCTGAGAAATATATTAATAATTAATGGATCCATCAACGTTTCGGGTGGGCTAGGTATTTCTAGAGTGCGCGAACAAAGTTAGTGATATTTCTATTGGGCCGAGCTGCACTTGAACTGAAGCGGCGTGTCGGTGAGGACCTGAGAAATATATTAATAGCTAGCAAATGGATCCATCAACGTTTCGGGTGGGCTAGGTATTTGTAGAGTGCGCGAAGAAAGTAAGTGATTTTTCTATTGCGCCAAGCTGCACTTGAACTGGAGGGTTGTCAACTTTAGCATGTCAGTGCGGACCTGCAAACGTAGACCATTGAGACAAATATTGTGGTCACTTCATTGACAATTTCATACATGTCTTGACGTAATTCTTGTAATGCGAGATAGGCTTCTAAAAAGACAAATACGAGAAACCCCTCACCATCCACGGTCCGTGCCCGCCCACGCAGAACGATGGCTCGTTAAGAACGTCGGCGAGGCTGAGAATAATAAATAAATACGTACGAAAAAACTAAAACTTATTAAAATATGGACAGCAAAGCTTCAACGTATGCCTGGTTTGCCCAACTTTATTGGTTTGTTATGTTCAATGCTAATACGATACTAAATTATCGAATGAACTCATTTATTTAGTGGACTTTTGAAACCCACATGGACCATTTACAAACTGTAAAAAGCATGAGGTTATTGAGTCCCTAAGGAACGTTTTGAACACACTTTTGGCCCCATGGCGAGAATTCGGCTGTGTGCGTTGTGGCCCCTACACATGGTCTGTTTGCGCTTGCTCAATGATTCGCATTTCAATTCCATAAAAAGTGTTGTGGGTGAATACACTTATGCGCTCACAGCGATAAGGATACATTCTTATGGGTGAACCATTTTATAAAGTGCAATATATATAAACTCACGGATGCCTCTTCCCCGACGCTGAGTCGTAGAGGTACGTTGTCGAGAGGTAGCTGCAAAGAAAAGAGATCAAAGATCACATCTCTAAATTCAGAGATCACTCTTCTCGTGGCAAGGTTTTGCAGATCAAATAACATATTTTAGTAAAAATGAGATCAAAGATTAGTGATCAAAGAACAAGGTTTGACTTACTGTGTGTACGGTTCATCCGTTGGCTTCACTGCTTCAGGGACAATAACACATGCTTGAGTCCCATGGACTAGCGCCGAGTCGGCAATTAGCTGTAAATATGACACTTTTACTTATTTTGATCGGTAGCCAACCCATCAAATTCAAGGTCGATTCCAAAAATTTAGCAAAAACTTGAAACATACCTCGTTCCGGATCTCATTGCATGTGTAGACGTATGCCGAAGAAACTGGAAACTGATTTTCAGAAATTCAGAAGACGATAAATCATAAAAAAAGAGAATATCACCTGAAACAACAGCCGCGAGTAGCAGAGAGAGTCGAGCCATGGATGGGAGCAAATAAATAATGATTCTGCTCTCCTCTGATTGCTTTTCTCTTGGGCTGGTAAATTCCAATCTGGGAATCTCTCTAGTCTGTGTGTTATATTGCTTTTCTGCTTTATAAGAGACTGTGGGAATGAAGAGTCTTTGTGTTGATAAAGCGCAAAAATTCTGGTCTCTAGTTGGAGACGCAGCCTGCCGTTATCTTTACGGCCCCCAACTAGAGACCAGAAAAGCACTAAAATGGCGCGTTCAAACAGAAATCTCGGTAAATATTCACCGATATTCAGTTGATCACAATAAGTATAGCAACTACCACTATGTTCAGATACCACGAACACTTTCAATCAACTTTCAATCTATATCGACATGATTTTCTCTGGGCTCGTTATCTTTACGGCCCTTCACTGGAGCAGGAAAGCACTCAAATGAGGCGTTGAGTCATGAATGTCAGCGTACAGCTAAAGATTCTCACCGGTCAAGGAAAAATCAGAGGAATTTGTAAATAGCTTTTCACGATGTACTGGTCACGTTCCGCGTTCATTAAAATTGTAAATTATTAAACCAACAACAATCCTGCGAGTATCAACGACAGGATTGAGATTCCAGATGCCCCCGACGTCGTCACGACAGAAATCTTAGTCGTTGACGGTAGTCGAGAAGGAGCAGTGGGAGGGCGGCGGAGTGAGGTCATGCGATTTATTGCAGAAAATATAACAATGAAACATCAAATTATGGCATTCTATCGATAAACACATGTTCACTAATTTTAGATGAGCAACAATCCAGCTAGAATTAGTGACATAATCGAAATTCCAGAAGCTCCAGACGTCGTCACGACAGCCTTCGTCGTCGTCGTTGAAGGAAGTCGAGAAGGAAAAGTGGAAGTGGGGGAATGAGTGGATGTGGAGGTAGGGGGAGGGGTGCGACGGGCTGAGAGGAATTATTATTGAAATTATTGTTACTCCTAGACGCGAGATGAACATTAATTTCCTCTGCTAATTAGCAATTTAGCGCCGACTTGAAACTCATGCTTCATTCGTCTGTGTTTCAACGTAAGCACAATACCAAGTCGTGTGCATTCAATTTAATCTTCCGACCTTCTCTAAACACAAAAAGATAAGGCTCACTCGTCACGGTTCCCGTCGTCTTTGGAGGTTCAGTCTTAGGAGCGTCAGTGTCGCCGGTGTTGTCTATAGGCGACTCGGTTGATGACTTCAGAACGGGGTTGGCTGGAAATTGAACATTCTTTCTATCGTTCGCTACACAGTAGTGATGGCAATTCGGCTTTCGCCTCTCCTCATTTCGCGTACTCTCTCACCGGTCAGTGTGGGCGCGAGAGCGTGCAGAATGAAGAGAGTCATTTCTTGCCAAGCCATCCCTACACTGCACAGTTGGTCGCATCTTTTCAGTTCTCTCAATTTTCGAAAATCTCTCACAATTCGACTCGATCCTCAGATATATTGTCTCAGCACTTCTGAAGATGTTCTCGGGAGCGAGGTTGCCCATGTATGTGATCTGAAATATTAAATTTACAGGATTTAAAAGTAATAAAAATAAAAAAAACAAAAATACATCAAGTGAAGTGCAGTAGTCGTTGATGATGACGTCACGTGTGTCAGTAATTCTGAAAAACACATGTTGAGAACGGAGATTACCAGAACTGGGGCGACACTCTAGATAAAAGTGCCAAAACTACGTTATACCACGTGTCTTCTGAGAGATTGCAGGACCCTGAGGAGAAAGTGGCAAAAGTTTGTGCGATTTCGATGAAAATTTTATGGTAATGTTGAAGAAGAGAAAACTATTACCGTATACGGGGCGGAAATTCTTGATTGCAAACTGATCACAAAATAGAACGCACACATCCGTCGCCTTCTGATTCGTCTTCCTGTTGTAGCACTCAACGCTGACGACGGTGTTGATGTCGTCGTCCATTCTGGGAGAGAGTTGATGTTGTGCTTTTCGAAACAGGCATCTGCGATTTTTATGGTAGAAAGTGGCACGCCCAAATAGGTTTCAAACAGGCTAGAAATAATTGGAAAAGAACATTCGACTGATCATCTTAGCTAATGTTGCTAATAAAACATCTCACTTGACAGTGCCCGTGATTGAAATAGAGTCGTACGCGATTGACTCGTCGTTGATACTGCAAATGATTTAACTTTGTCTCTCTGTTTCTTTCTCAGCACAATCCCTGGACAGTGTTTCTTTGTTAAAATGAGGTTCACCCATATGCAATCGGCAATGTTGGTTCAAAAGCATGTAAAGGGATTAAATTGCGTGCTAAATAACACTGACCCGTAAGCAGTCTACAATGTTGGTCCTATAGGAACAAATACGTTTGACAATATGTCAATTTTCGTGCTAAATAACACTGACCCATACGCCGTCGACACGAGAATGCCCGGTCGCGAGCTCTGCAGGTCACTCGCCCGTCCACTGCTCATGATGGTGAAGGAGAAACCGGGATTGGCAGATAGGAATTCTGCAAAAAAAACACTATATCTCAACCAAACGCAAGGCCCTTACAAAATGAGGTTCCAATTAGGGATGGCTTGGATTCTGGAATTCATCTCTTCATTTTGCACACTATCTCACAGGCGAGAGACCAGGCAGAATGAAGTGACTCATTTCTTGCCAAGCCATAAGGATAAGAAACTGACGTTTATCCTCGAACGAAGTCAGCGTGAGCTCAACGCTGACGTCATCTTCAACGATCAACGTTGTCACAGGCCCGATGATGATAGTGGAAGCACCGGCGACGAATCTGATATTAAAATGATTGGCCATTTTTTTATACCGACGCTATTAAAATCACTAAAATATATAAAAAAATTTTTAAAAAATTCATTCCGGAAACATACTTCTCCGGCATCATTGCATATCGTTCCTCCTTCTCACTCGCGCCGGCTCCCGTGAAAAATTGAAGAGTGGTCTGAATTTGGACCATAATCAGCTTTAAAAACCAATTCTCGAATACTTGGGATGCTGTAGTATCAAGTTTTAAAAACGTCATGGAAAAAAATTACCTCTTTCCCCTCATCGATCGACTTCTTCTCAATGAGCAGTGATCCTTCAGGAGCGACGAACACGTGGGTGCCCTTGCCGAATTTGGTCGTTTTGGGCTGAAATAATCTTGGAATAAATCTAATCTATCGATTTCCAGACACATTCCTTGTCGTTGGCACAGAGTAAACATCCAATACTGAATCTAGGGGCAGATTGGACGATATTCGGCTCCTCCGATGGAATACACAAACCGACCATACCTACCGAATAATCGATCAGATTCTAGCAGGCGTCAATCGGAATAGGCTAACTAACCGCAGTGCCGACTTGGACGATGTTAGGTTCGTCCGACGTTATGAGAAGGAAGACCTCAGCGTACGTGTACTTGCCTCCAGAACATTCAAAAGGCTGATTCGGGTTGTCAGACATGATCTGAAAGGATGCACTTATAATGCGTGTCTACTTCATTTTCTTCACCATATGTTTCATAATAATTGTATAACTGCAGTGAGCGATCGAAAACCAATCGTATGTTGGAATTCAGGAATAATATCAACTCACAAACCACGGCCCCACACCGCCAGTGCAAAAAGTGCCGCTCTCGTCGACGTCTTTGAAACTGGAATAATACTACATATGAGGCCGTCCGCCTAAGGTTCAACAAAATTCAACGGGGGTCGGGAACAGGTAAAAAATCGAAATGTCTGAAAAGTTGGCCCTAGGGGTTATTTTTGACCCTCTACACGCTGGTGAGGTCGATTTCGCAATATGTCCCCTCCGCGCTCCAGGGGGGGGGGCACCCCCCATTTTGGCCCAAAACGCGTTTTTTGATGTTTTTTCGTCGAGGAGTGGCCGAAATGGCCTGAAAACAACATGTCCTAATCAGAATTTCGAGCTCTATCAAATGGAACCATTGCCACATGATGAAAAAATTTCGTTTTCGAGAAAAAGTCAATTTTTGAACCAATTCGCATGCAAGGCAAATGTGTTCAGATATTGTAGAGGGGGTTCCCCTGATCATT
>LS585794.1:22373-32509 GCA_900490775.1 Pristionchus maxplancki
TTTCATGCAGTGATCACTTCATCCAATCTTCTTCTTCTCCTTCTCTTCCTCTTCTTCCCTCATTCAATCTGAACCCCTTCAGAAAGATGGCCTCTTCTCTCATCTACGGTCTCCTCCTCCTCTCCACCATCGCTGTCATCATGGCTGCTGACCCAGCTGCTGACCCAGCTGCTGACCCAGCTGCTGACCCAGCTGCTGATGGTGCTGTGGCACAGCCTCCAGCTTCAGGTCCCCTAGGTATCCCATTTTTATATGTTTATCATTTGGCAAGCGAGTTTATTCAGCTGCCGCCACTGGCGCCATCAACATGGTCAAGAAACTCCCTATTCTGGGCCCAATCTTGGTGAGCATTTTGCTTGTCGAAATAGGGAGAGTTTGTGCTAAATAAAGAATTTTTAAAAAATGTAAAATAAAAAATCTACTTTTTAGGCGGGGCTGCTCCTCGCGCTCCTGTCCCCGTTCGCACGAGTGAGCGTTCCTTTTTTTAGCATTTTTATTTGCCTTTTCTTTTTGACTGACGAAACGAATATAATTTTGAACGACTCACTAATATAGCTCGTCTTGCAGCTCGGCTAAGTACCGTACGACCCGGAAGATTCGAGAGAGAGTTTCTCATTCCCATGTTCGAATAAATCATTCATCGCAATCGTTGTTGGCTCAGCGACTAGAATATTTAAACAAGCATTTTTTCCCGGATTGTAGATATTCTGGATAGTTTAAACACTTCAGCCGATAGACAAACATCGATGAGATCAGTACAGAGCAATAATTGCAACCAAAACAGCTGCGACACAATGCCGGATTTCTGCCCTGACTGAAGTGGTCGGCCGCGCAGTCGTCGTGGTCATTGAAGTAGTCGTGGTTGTGTGCGTGGTGGTGCTGAAAAGACGATAGGGCAGCTCAGATATGTTTGTAGTTTTCTTTGATAAAAACAACAACAACAACAACAACAACAAGCCACCTATGCCTCATCGTTATCGACCGCGTCGGCATCGTTCGTCTGGTTGATAGAGGTGTCATAGTGGCTGCGAATTATTGATTCAAAGACTTCTTAAGACAATTATTTCGTACAGATTGAAACGGTAGTCGTAGTTGACAATGTCGGCGTTGAGGGCACATCAACAGCAGTCAGGCTCAGATCGACCCTTTCGCTGCTCCGACGCGCAGTCTCCTCTTTGGGAAGAGTACCGATGTAGATGAACTGAGGTTATTGCTGATACTGTATTTTTAGGAAGTAAAAGAACCCACATCCAGAAATCGACACTGCGACGTCCAGTTGACCTCGCCGCTCTCGCTGATTCTGCAAACATTATCATTCTGCGTTATCATTATTTCTCTGTTGTTCATTAGAGATATCCTTCAAACGATGGAATGAAGAGTGCTCTGCGTTTTGCCTTCCTATCCCCTCCAAATATGATGGAACAGAAAGGAACGGTATTCCTCACGTTGACTGTCGAGAAAATGAATATCCCCTCATTGTCCGTCTTCCTAATATTCCTCAGACTCACTCAATCTCTCCCCAGACGATGTCTCTTCATGTGACATACTATCTCGCCGGTCAGAGAGGCGAGATAGTGTGTGAAACAGAGAGACTCACTCAATCTCTCCCCAGACGACGTCGTCGTCGTCCGTGCAGCTGACGTTGATCGTCGTCGGAATCTCCTGGTCGAAGATGACGCTGCCGGTGAGTGTCACGATTGCGCCCAGACTGGAAGATACTATCGTTTATCTCCATGAGTTAGTTGGGGGGGAGGGCAAAATAGAGGTTCTATTTTTTAAGCCCCTTAAAAGCCTTTAGTTTTCGGTATTCTCACCCATAATTGATCTGGATCCTCTCATTCTGGGTGCTCTGCAGCACACTCGCAGCTCCCGAAGAGATGACCTTGAAGCCGATGGGAGAGTAGGAGAAGGAGTAGGCTGAAAATTCGGAACTTCTGAGCGGTTGACTCGACAATAAGTAAACGTGGAGTACTAAAAGTTCTCTATAACGCATCTATAACGTCAATAACGTCTATAACGGCTATAGTCTATAACGTGGAAATGATAACTATGAGATTTCAGGATTAAAAGTAAAAAAAGAGCTCACATCCCACAATTCCACTGACGATAAAGCTGAAGGCGAACGGCTTCTCCATCTTTAGTGTAGCAACAGGCCCGAAGTGGTAGAGGTTCACGTCGTCGGATGTGTATCTGAAGCGATCTTCAGTAATTCTGCTCTCATTTCGAAATGGTCCCTTGTCGGTAGACTTACTCTTGCTTGCGCAACAGCACCATCTCCTCCTCTGGCCCTGCACCGACACCAGAGTAGAAGTCGATTGAACCCTTTAATAGTCTTTTTTTTCTCAGGCAGTGACCATCCTTACAACTCCCATCGGCACCAATGCAATGCAAGTGTTATGGTGGGGGATGAGCGTCGAAGGTGAGCACTAATTAAGATGCTGAAGACTAACCGTCTCATTCTCTCCCAGGTAGAACATGTTGAAGTTGATGCCTCCGTTGGGCGACACGACGGTTACTTCGCCGTTCACGAAAACGTCCGAGTCGAGGTCATCACCCTATTATTAAAAGACATTTTTTAATATTAACTT
Source organism: Pristionchus maxplancki (assembly GCA_900490775.1). Lineage (NCBI taxonomy): Eukaryota > Metazoa > Nematoda > Chromadorea > Rhabditida > Neodiplogasteridae > Pristionchus > Pristionchus maxplancki. Next base: position 24,962 of record LS585794.1, read on the forward strand.
TCAGGAAATAGGTTGATGATACCAATATCTTGGGAATAAAGACGTTGGGCTGCACACTGGAGAAGAGCAGCGTCACCTCAGCACTGCCTGCGGTACATTTACTATTTATCTTTTTTTATCTTTTTTTATTGCTCATGTATTTGAATATGTCGTGATATCTCGGCTGCGATGTGAGGGGGAGCGTACTATTGAGGGAAACTTTCTGTTTTGAGCGAGCAGCGTTGACTCAAGAATACAACTCACAATCCAGCTCGTCAATCGGCGCTTCAGACTCCACTCTCCACGGGCCGGTACCAGACAGGCAGTGCTCGGTGGAGTTGGCGATGTCGATGAAACTGAATAATCTTTTTTTAATATGTAATCTTTATTTCGCCATTTCACGAAAAAATCAAAAAGGACAGGATTGTCGAGGGAAAAACTCGTTCAAAGTCCAGCTGTCTGATCCGAATACGATCTGGTCTCTTATCGTTAAGGGATTAGAGGAGAGCGAGTGTCGTATTCGAGAATGCCGATTCCGGATAAGTGATCAAGCGCATCATTTCTAGGCAAAGGCAAATGCGACTTCATATACGCTTTGCGCACGCAAATTTGTAACATTCATAATAAATACAAAATAAATTTTTAAAATATACTTGTATCGCTGCCCGTCCCCGCCGTCCACCAGGAAGAGGTCGCGCACGTTCGCGCCGTCGAATATCTCGTCTAAACTTCTTTTTTTTTAATTTTTTTTATTTTCGAAAACAAGCGCACCATCAAAGTTGATCTTCACATTCGACTGGTGCACAATGCACGCGAATGGCGTGGTGATTGAGAGGTTGTTGGGGACGAGCTGAAATATAATGGATTAAAAATTAAAACCACGGTCGCTTTCACTATCATTGTCGTGCCCTACTGCACTACTCAATCATTTCGCTTGTTGCACTGGGCCACAGGAGAGAAAAAAGTTCTATAATGGAGAATTCTCACACTGTACTTGATCTCATTACAAGTGTAGACGAAGGCTTCTGAACTGCGAAAGGCAACGGTTAAAGAAAGGACGAAGATGAAAGACGAGAACCCGCGCATTGTTGGCGAATTGTGCGCGCTTTGAGCACGGAACTGATAATCTCTGATAAGGAAGAGGCGATTAGGTCGTGACCACAGTGTGATCAGGAATCTGAATGCATCTTATCGCATATTTGAATGAACTTATTTATTGTTCCGCAAGTAGCGAATTCCGAAGTCTAAGCAAACCGGCTGTGCAATAAATGATAATACTTTGACCTGGCTCATTATGTTACGCTTGTTGACTCAATTCATTTAAATTGTTTATCACTTCAGTCATAGTGACATTTCTTGCTGGTATAATGTCTTAGTCGATGCCAAGGTTACAAATCAATCAATCTCTCACAAAAGACCACGGCGCTGATCACCATGCCTTCTGTTTTCACCACCCCACGACTTATGCAAATTTCCAATTGTTTTCCTCTTCCTGACACCCGCTCGAAAGTTGGTTCCGTGTCAGAAAATAACATCGAGTAAGATCGGAAACTGATTTCGTCACGTGAGTTGGCTCTTCCGGAATCGAATTTGTTCCGAAACGGACTTTTGAAAGACCATGAATGGTGCATTATCAATTGAAGAAATATGGGACAACAAATGTGAAAAATCGGGATAGGCACAATACAAAAATGTAAATTATTTTAATAAATGAAAAAAAAACGCTAAATGAGATACATATGAGGGCGTTCGCGAGAGAGTCGAGCAAGGGCTGGCACAGCTCAAAAATGTCGATTCTCTGAAACTCTGGGTTTCGGGGTTCTCGAGGGTGCTGATGACGATAAGCATAGCCATTTTCCTTATTGAGCCCCCGTTGGCTCCAGATGACGTCACGTCGAAAACGGTTTTTGTGGAATTTCTAAATCCTGGGAGTCGCTAAAAGTAAGCGAAAATGATCACGCCTGTCTACTTTATTTTTCTTTATTTTTGTAAATAATTTTGTAAAATGAAACTTTTTGCTGAAAACGGCCTTATATGGCCCGGGAAGATTTCAAAATATTTTAAATTTCGCGGAATTGTCGGTGGAAAATTCAGATCTGCGGCTGATACTTCAATTACTTCCGTATTGAAATCGATCTCTGGAATGGAACTGATTTCCGAAATGATCAGCTACCACGGGACTGATCAAAACAGTCAATGTTTTGCCATGATACAGTTAAGCTGGTTAGGAATGAAACATGGAATCTCCTGGATTCACATAGTATTCAATTGGCGAGAGAGAAGAGAGAGTGTGTAAAATAATGATATTGAGATTTTCCTGCCCACATGTTTTTCCCGATATGGTCCCTTACCACGGAAGGAAACACCTAGCCATTGTTTTGACATGATACACAGAAGAGGGAACTATCACCATTTCACGAACTCTATAACCAACCATAACGTCAAGAGAATGCTCAAAAGTGAGAGACAGTGGAACTGCCACTATTGCCAGCTCACACTGACTGCCTGGGTTCTTTCTTCCTGGTCTTCTCCATATAAAACATACATGAGCTCGTCCTGTCATTCAACCGTTTGCAGAAACTTGAGAATGCTCTCTGCCTACCTCCTCCTTCTCATCGTAGCCATTGCAATGGAAGTGGTAAGTCCCAGTTTTCGATCAGTGCACTTTCTCTAAATTACTTTTTTTCAGTCCGCCGGACCGGTCGCTCAGCAACTGGAAGGTGAGGTTTCCATTTTACACTTTCAGCAAAATGAAAAAAGGAGAATATTTCATATATCAGGAGCTGTTGACGGCGCTCTCTTCACGGCCGCCGCAACAGGAAGCAGGTTGCCAGGCCTCGGACAATTCGTCGCTCCCGTCGCGGTTTGTTCATCAGCTCAAAGAACTCCTCACAAGAATCTCAAGTAAACATATCTTAAACAATCCATTTTAGCTCGCAGTGGTCGCAACTGCCGCGCAAGTGTTGCACGCTATCTTGAGTGAGTTATTTCGTTTTAGCGTCGGACAAATACTAATTTTACAGGTTTCTTCCCATTCTAACTCGTTCGATCAATCGATGGCTGGTTATCAATATCACTTGAATCATCTTTCGATTACCTCCGACATTCATCAATAAATAATTCCCTTGCAACGTTGGCTCTATCAAAAATGTCTATATATATATATATATATCCGTGAAAATTTAGACAAGGCCGTATTTCGCTTTTTTGATGGGGCACTTTTCACGTAGAGTTCGAAAATGGCCTTGGAACGTCATAACCCTAGCCCCCAATATACTGTGGCACAATCCACCCTGCCGGGGGTGTAAATGCTATCCCGTGCACAGCGCACGTAAAGTGGCGCACGTAAGTATAAAGTGAGGTTTTGAAAAATAATTTCCAAAAAAGACATTTCCCAAACAAAATGGGTGACGTAGGTCTGTGCAGCAGCCGGCCTTACCGGTATGCCCCCCGCAAGAGTCGTCTTACCACTGTCAAATCTCTTTGATATGGGTCGCTACTTTACCTTTTATCTCTTCTTCGAAAGAAAAGTTGAGAAGCGACGAGTCGTGTGCTTCCTTCTTTACTGGGCAGCAGTGGCAGCAGGCGCTGTCGCGTTGGCAGGAGTCTGAGCATCGAGGGGCAATTATCGATTAGTGGGACGAAAGTGGGCGGGGCCAAAGATGAAAGTGGGCGGGGCTTACCGATCCGAACGCTCCACTGATCGCGTCATTGATTGCACAGATGCAGATACAGATTTACCTTGACATCAGGCAATGGGCCTGCAACTTTACGGAGGGGATTAGGATTGTCGTACTCAAAATGTCGGATGGTCAAGGTGGATTCTTCCTTGGCTTATCTTCTCAAAGATCCTTCGCACTGTGTCTATTGCTGTTGACAATGAGTCTTGAAGAAGTTCAGCCAGCCTCTTCAGCACAGAACGCCTGATTACAATACAATACAACATTTAACAATGCCGCTTTCCGCGGGTCAAGATGGGGTGTCAGAGGGCTGTTCTTCACGTGTCGAAATAGTCATTTTGAGGATCTCGGATCCTTCTGAATACACAGAATGAATTGAATGCACAGAACTTGCACAGGACAGAAGAGAAGGGGGTGGAAATAGACAAAAAAATAAAATTTAAACCGACAATCATGGTATGAGCAAAGGAAAGAAGCAAAGGAATATATTCGTCCGGCATCAGCACGCTCTACTAGTAACCATGGTAAATTCGCACGTTTCAGATGAACCAGCATCCTAACTGAAGCTTGAACATATTTCAAATCTAAGAAATCTGAGGAATCACAAACAAACGTTTGGCATCTCAATAGATGATCAGGTTGGGATTCAGTTAGTCGTTATGCATGTTGTTTTTGCCATGCGATTTATGCTAATTATGGGAATGTTTTCCTCTTGCTCGCCCCAACTCGGAAGTTGTCTTCGTGACAGGAAACATGTGGCCCGAGAGAGCTCGAATGCATCAATGTTTGCCCGAATTCGACACACCATGCAGGCTCGAAGCTTCACATATGTATATTCACATATGGAGGATTCAAGCTAGCATGCAGCCCTAAAATCTCTCCACGCACCAAGCTATCGACCTGTATCGACCCATCCAGAATCACATTGTCTCCAGCCATTTCTACTGTGGCGAGGAGAGACTACCAATTCTTGTCCCTGGCCAGAGATTTTGCTGAACGACTTTCTTTAAATTGTATCGTAGCACTTTTGCACTGATGATGCGAGATGCGCACAAGCCATTGCAGGTATAACGGTTTATCGGTGTTGCTCGAGCGAATGTCGAGACAACAACAGGAGTCGGGAGGAGGATTACTGGGCTGCTGCTACAGGAGGTGTTCCTGATGGGGTCTTGCCTCCCTGCGAATTTATATTTCATTATATTATATCTCATTCATTTTTTTTCGAAATACGGTCTCTTCATTCTGCGCGCTCTCACGCTCCACTCTGACCGGAGCGAGAGAGCACGCGGAATGAGGAGACGATTACCCGTATTTCGAACTCTACTCACCATGCCGCCGACCATGCTTTTCACGGCGTTGATGAGGGGGCTGTGGGGGCTGAGCAGGAAGCTGACCAGGCGGCTGAGGAGGTTGTAGATCATCTTCGAGGCGGCATGGACCTCGCCTGAATCGGTCGCCGATTTGCCGCTATTCTCCTCATTTGGCACGCTCTCTCTCGCCTATCTCTATCATCAACGCAAGCAAAAAGTGAAAGCCTCACTTATGACGGTCGCCATCATGCCGGAGGAGGAAGCCTGCAACGATATTAGTCATCGTTTGCCTGAGAGAGAGCCATATTGGCCCCGGAACCAGACGGCACCGAAACCAAGCGAGACCAAGGACGTACCGAGGAGTCGGATCCTGATCCAGCAGCTCCAGAAGCGGCCGAAGTTCCAGATCCAGCGTCTGGATTCACAGCCGGGTCAGCAGCCATGAGGACACCGATGGTGGTGATGAGGAGGATACCGTAGAAGAGAGGAGAGGCCATCTTTCTGAAGGGGAGGGATTGGAAGGGGGAAGAGAAGGTGAAGTGATCTGTAGAGGGAGCTTGAGGTTTTATAGTGATCCGCGGGCTCGGAATTTGCATATTAGTGTCAAAACATCCGTGACAACAGGAAAAACAATGTACCTCCATTTCAAGCGCTCTTTTCTTGTTATAGACATCGAGATAGTATGCGAAAAGAGGAGAGTTCCTCCTTCTCGATCGTGTTTCCGGCAAAAACAGTGGCGATGTGATGCCTTCCGTGGTAGCTGATCACATTGGCAGTTGCCATGAAAATATCAGTCTCTTCATTTTACGCACTCTTTCATTTCGCTGACAGATAATATTGTATACGAAGTGAAGAGATTCACTGTTTCATTTCCCCCAGCTCAACTGTATCATGGCAAAACAATGGTTGTTATGATCAGTCCCGTGGTAGCTGGCCATGTCGGAAATCAGTTCCATCCCAGAGATCGATTCTGATTGCGGAAGTAAATATTAATAGATGAGAGTTGAAGCTTGTTTTCTCCGACTTGTTTGCAAATCGGCATGTGCACGGATACCAAAACCCAGTTAATTTCCTAATACGAGATTCCGGCTCAAACAGCGCGTTATAGTGCCATATGCTGCCTTCAGTGTCGAACATTGATCATTTTGGGGGGTCAATTTAGGGGGGTCAAAATGATTGGTCAATTTGATGGATCACTTTGTCCCCCTCTCTATCTCCTCTCCTCCCCCCCTCATTCTTCCCCTCTCCAACCACTACGAACGGGCAAACCTCACTCATTTGCCTCAGTTTTACCCGATCGTCGTAGTTGGAGAGAGGAAGAATGAGGGGGAGAGGGAGAGGAGATAGAGATTGGACAAAGTGACCCATCAAATTGACCAATCATTTTGACCCCCCTAAACTAACAATGCTCATCAGATTATGATGACCCACTAGAACGATCTAGTTCCTCCTTAGCTGTGACGCATCTCGTGAAGTCACTCTCGAGTCACTCTGGTAACAATTTTCCGAGTGGTCTAAACTGAAATCTGAATCCTTCTATGTAGAATTTCAGACATCAGAATTGCAACCGCGATAGAATCGGAAGAAATGGCAACAATCTGCAGAATCGTTCTTGCCCTAGAGACGGAGAGACAACGATTTGGTAGTGGTAGAAAATGAAAGAGCAGCGGCTGGGGGGAGGGCACACTATTTTACACTCTTGGGGTTGCCAGGTAACCGCACGATAACCACATAGGGCCATCAGAACTAAATATCAAGGAGGAACTAGTTCGTTCTAGTGGGTCATCATAATCTGATGAGCATTGTTATTCCAATGGTGCCACAATGTTCTCATCCGGACACGGTATCATTACAGAGCATACATTTGTTGGGACCCGTTAACTTTTTGTGCGCATTTTTAGGACCCCTTAACTTTTTATGCCCATTCTTGGGACCCCTTAACTTTTATTGGGACCCCTTAACTTTTATGGGACCCCTTAACTTTCATGGGACCCCTTAAATCGCATGGGACCCCTTAACCAGTGCAGAGCCAAAAATCCAAGCTCAGGGACGCAGAGAATCCATAACAGTAATGTCTGCCAAAAACTACACACGCGTGTGTTATTCTGAAGCGTCTGTCATTTGAAACTACATACACATTTCTCTCTGTGAAGTATGTTATCCTCTTCATAATTGATATATTGTTGGATATTGTTAGAGACTGCAACATGATTTGCCTTACACAGTCAACTGAAAAGTCGAGAAGCTATACGCTTGTGCCCAACGTGACCATCTAGGAGTTTCGAAAGCATAATCGGGTATTGCTAGTACCACTCCTTCTTTTACGCGATATCGAGAAAACCGCTGCTCTCGTGACGAAATCAGTCTCCAGTCTCACTGCTATTCTAATGAGGGAGAGGGAGAGAGCGATTCATTCAACGCCGTTCGAGGGGGTTTTGCGGTGAAAAATCGCTGATTTGGGGGTGAAATAGTGGTCGTGCAGGAAATCCAGGGTGAAATTTGAAAATCGGCTCCCATACGACTCTCGGCAAATGTGTTAGCTATCGAATCATGTAATTCACATGCTTCAAGCTATCACT
>LS585814.1:19078-34745 GCA_900490775.1 Pristionchus maxplancki
CCCCCCCTGCTCCCTCCTCCTCTCTCCACGCGGGGGCCAAGCTATCGGCAGATGGTGCGGAGAGGGTGAGAGAGCACGCGCAATCGAGAGACCGCAGCCTCCTCTAGTCTCTTCTCTCACATGGACGCGGACTCACAGGCCTCGAACACGCTCTCCCCCCCCCCCGTCCCTGCTCCTTATTGTTGCAGTTTTCGCTTCCATGACGTTATTGCCCCTCAACGCATTTCATGTAGTTGTTTACTTCTTCTCTGTACAAGCCCTTCTTTACAAACCACTTATTGTGTTTCTTTGCCAATCGAAATGGATCACCTCATTTACAGCCAGAACAGCCTCGGGTGGCAGCAATGCGGGAGGCCAGGCTGTACCAGCCAAGTGACCAGGTCAGGCAGAGAACTTTACAAGGGAAGCAAAAAAAGTCGGGGTTAGCAAAACGACCCATGTGGGTTGGTAGGGCTCGAGGACAGATGCCCAAATCAGATTTCAAAAGGGGTTTAGTGGGGTCTAACCACTGTTACAGGACCTCCACACCACCCTTCCCCTCATCCTTCCCATCACTGTACTATCACTTCTCGCTGGTGTCGTACTCGATTATTCCCATTGGTCAGTAAGAGACATTTATTGCGTTTAGAATTTCATTAGAGATAGCAAAGGTTAATGCACAGAGATCTTATGAAATTGTACCTCGATTACTCAGATCAAAATCAGTATTGCGTTCAGACTACTTATTGCTCAAGTTCCACCCAACATTCAAGGTTCGGCGGCACACTGGCATGTCTGTTGCACTTGGCCATCGGCTATACCAATCTTTCCATTGTACAAGCAAGGAAGATCAAAGTCAAGGTGAGAAACTTCGATCTAAATAATCTAATGTGGCCGAAATGATTCAGAAACGCGAGTTGGTTCTAATGGCGCTATCCTCGGTTCTGTTCGTATCGTTAAGCGCCCTTGCCAGGAAACACCTCCCTCAGGTAAGATCGGTCTCTCAACAGATGTGCTCCTTACTCTAGATAGTCAATTCTGAAGATTACATGAACATATTTTCAGGCAACGCTACCATTAGTTCTGCTGTCAACTTCCCTGTTTCCTCCATCAGTAGCTTTGCTCGAGCGGCAACCCGTCCAGGTTCGGTACTCCTCATCTTCGAGAAATACCCGTTTCCATATCAGCTCGACCCGTACACCCTCATCGCCTTGATAACGCTCCTGCTGATCTTCAATATCGGCATTTGCGGTTGCGCTGGTAACTATGAATTCATCGTCACCTTCCCTTCAATTGTCGTGGCAATCTGCGCCGTGGCCTCGCTGTACCGAGTGATATTCGTTATGAGAGAGCGGGTGAGTTGTCATTCGAACGCTATCATTTATCCAATTGTCACTTCAGGTTAACGTCTGCGCACTCAAATGGCTGTCATGCCTGCTGGTAATCCTATATGGATGCTGGACCATCAATGTCTATCTCAAATCGTCTTCTCTCTCGCCTGCCTGGATTCTCGTCACTGTCTGTGCAAGCCTGCTGTTTCTGGCTCTTGATCTGATCGGATTCTTGGTGAGTGCAATCTTGCCTAGCTAATGAGTATGTCATGGGCTTGAAGTGTCTGCAATTCGGCACTGAAATTAGAACATCCGCCCACCAGTTCACAGCTCCCTTACTTGCGAAAAGAGCAGAATGAGAAAGAGATAGGGGGGGGGGGGCGAAAGAAACGCGACTATTGACGTGGCCGGTGTTCTATAGTAGTGTCTGCAATTCTTCCGGCAGATGCGAACACCCCTCACCGAGTGGACCGAGAGTACCTTCAAGCGTGCCTTCTTCCACGTTGCTATCAAAGCAACGGCAGTTGGAGTGGTGGCAGCCTGGGGATTCATGACATCTTACGGCGAGGAGCCACCCGGGCAGGTAGAGAACGAACAAATGAAGCCTCTTCTAACTCTATCACTTCAGTCGCCTAGCAAGAGAGGAATCAATGGTGCTCTTCGATCAATGTGGCTTATGGTGCTCATATTCGCGAACATGTTCCATTTCGCATTCAAATCCAAGTCGAGAAAACCGACCGTTGACGAGCCGCACAAGGTAAGAATCCTTAATGGAGTGATATTACTGTTATCATCTAAACGTTTCTAGAAATCTGATCCAGATCTGCATCGAAATATTAAGATTTGGCCTCGACTTTTGGCCATTTTCGTAGTAGCATCGATAATGGTGAGCTTGCGACCGACCATTTTGAAAAGTTAAGTAACTTTGCTCAGGTATCTCTCGCTATTCATTACTGCATTTACCCGAATTCTCTTCCCTTTTCTACTCCGATCATGCTAGCACTTTTCGCCACGCTCTTCCTTCTACTCACTGCCCTACTCGACAGCATCAAAGCATTTGTGAGCCCTCATCTCCCCCTTTTTCGAAACCACTGAAACTATGCGCGCTCGCTTCAGATGGTTCCCTACAATAGAACTCTGCGAGCCGCGGGAAAGACTCTTGCTGTGCTTATATTTATTTTCATTATCTACACCCGGATTTCCCACATACAGATGCACATACGCGCGGAAAATGCAACAACTGGAAGTGAGTTGAGATTGACAGCGCCCAAACTGAAACAATATTGAAGGAAATATGACCATTCCACGGCCTGGGAATGATGAATATACGTCTGAATTCGATCGACATATAGCAAGAATGGACACAATGCTCATTGCTGTGTGCTACTTTGCTTTGCTTGCATTACATTTTCACGAAGCGGTATCGGAAGAGGTGAGTCGCTTCATATTTCATATTTATCCGGCATCAAGGCAACGTAGGAGGTAAAATTAATAGGAGGAATTGGGATCTTCGTTCAATACCATTTCGATGAAGAGAACATCGATGAAGATCGATGCTATCGAAGATTGCGATCCCGATTGATGGATGCAATTGCAGGAGCAGAGACAGCGACGGGAGAATTGTCGAGAGATGACTGCACAAAGGGAAGCCGAAATGAATGCAATTATCGATGAGTACAACAAAAAAGGATTCATTGATGAAGATGACTCTGAAGACGAAGTGGAAGTACGTATCTTAAATCGAATTAGATGAAGACTCTTCTGCAGAATCTCAAGTGCCTCCAGCAGGAGGTCGACGCGAGTCGACCCATCTGGAACGTCATAGCCCATGCCACGAGCTTGGTGGCAGTAATAGGCTGGGGATGCATGCTCCCTGTGACGACTTTCATTGCAAATGATGTAATGGTGAAGGTGATATTCATGTCCTTACATTGCTACAGCAGATTTTGAAAACGTGAATCAACTCAACTTTTGATGCTCTTTCGAATACACATAGCACAGCACATACCACACACCCCAATTTCATGACCAGGTTTTGCAGTTACCTTATTAGCAATTAGTCTGCTAAACGGATCAGTTGCAGAAAAATGTCATAATTCCCTTCTACATGCTCCTCCTAATCAACGCTCATTTGTTTCATTTTGTAAGCAAAATCAAGACCCGTGAACTGGTTTGTCATCATTATGCTGTGAACAGTGTCTCTGCCTAGTCTCATTCTCTAGTCAGACAAATCGACTAGAAGGGTCGGAATGAGGGGAGGCGAACAATGGAATTGAGAGTTCGTCTCCCTCTCATTCCGACTCCTCTAGTCGATTTATCTGACTAGAGAATGAGACTAGGCAGAGACACTGTTCACAGCATTAGTAGACTTGAGAAATAATCAGATCCTCCAGGAACCACCTTCATCGTATCAACCATTAGATTCTAAGACAATAATTCGCATCTGTTTAATATTCGCAGTGTTCATTATGATGGTGAGCATTGTTCATTGTTAATCTTGCTAAAACAAACTAAGCAGGTATCTATCGGTTGTTACTACTCCCTTGCTCCTCGTCCTCTTCTTATCTCTAACTGTTTACTGTTGATGCTCATTGCATCACTATTCTTCCTAATAACCAGATTACTCGACAGCATTTTGAGTACCAAGGAAGAGGTGATTTCAGCTGTGTGCCTACAACGAGGCCCTTAGAATCGCGTTAATCAGCCTGTTTTTCTACGTCTTCGCCTACTTCTTCTACATAACCATCTTTGATGAACGACAACCGGCAGAGAACTTTACTGCCACAGATACTGCTGCAGCGGGTATGATGCTCATGGGGTGTATCATTTTAGAACTGGTCATTTTAGAACTCAACGGGGATCAAAAATAGACGTAAAACATCTACTGAGATCGAAATCACAAGAGTTCTAAAATGACCAGTTCCAAAATGGTACAGCCCCGATTCCCCTATTCGCATCCGGTCCATGATGTCCCTTACAGAATCTCCCGCTAACGCAACATTGTCTCCCGAGGCACTGGTTGATCAACGAATGATCAAGACGACTATAGTAGTCCTCACTCTCTTCTACACCGCCCTTCTTGCCGGCCACTTCAAGTGTGCTGTAATGGAGGAGGTCAGCAACCGGGATTTAGCTGCATATTATTCTCAAATAGACGTTGAAAAGCAACTAAACATCATGCTGTATAATAGGGAAATCTCTCCTCGCCCTTTCTTCCAGAACAACAAATGGAAATGGGAGTGGCATCGAGGAGACGTCGCACGATCAGCAGCACGAAGGGAAGCACGGAAGCAGGGAAAACCGTTCGAAGATGAAGACGATTGGGATGCGTATTATGAAGAGTATTTCGAGAATAAGTGCTCCACGTCAACTTGTGATATTTGACTTGAATGAATATTCATAATATCTTTTTCTGATGTCGCACATTTTTATTAGCTCTTGGGTACCACAGAAACAGCACAAAAGAAGCGGGCGCGTGTGCGCATCAAAGACAATTCCGCAGCGAAATAATGATCTCTCGTCCGTCTTTTTATTGGCGAGTGATGCTGAAGGCAATTCAGAAGAATGAGTGAGAGGTCTTTAAAGATGGTATGTACAAATGTGGCCACAAAAGTGATGAACTGGGGTGTGGCAAAGCTCAAATCTAATTATTAGTAGAAACTATGTAATCTCAGCGGGTGATATGCGACAGTTGGGAACCAGAGATAAAACAATCTATTTGAGATCAGTGAAGGAGATCACTTCATAGCCTCAACCAGGCTGCGGCTCCGACCATCAATGAGGTCACAAGGAGAGAAGTGGACGCGGCGCCGTTGCAGTAGTTGCCTTTGCAGCAGCACGTGTTGGTTTCGTCGGAACAGTACTCGCTCTGAAAATACATTTAATTATTGCCATTTGCGCTTTTTTCAACTTAAAAGTTCACAATGTATTGAAAATTTAACAAAATGCTGATCATTGGGAACTAATGAACGTACCGCGCAGAGTCCGTCAGCACATTGCCTGTGCGGCACCGTCTTGTTGTTCTCGTCGAACGTCCAGGTCTGAATTTAAATTAATCAATTTCTGCTCTTGAGAAACCTCACGGGGTTCATAAAGTTGAAAGTAAAGTGCGCAAATTATTCACCTTCAAGCAGTACTCCTCTCCATCCTTGCAGTCAACCTTTTGGATTACCTGCAATTATCCGATCAGAATCATACTATTGTCGAGAATACTTCTAGATCCAACGGTCCAAATCAGCAGAGAAAATGTGTGCTAACCGATTTGGTGGCTCCATTGTCGAGCTTGAGAACGGCGTTGTTCAAGCACTGCAGGGCGATTGCGGCAGGGACGGCGAGGAGAAGGATGGCGACTGCGGCGCGCATGGTTATATGGCTGAATTGGAGCATTTGAAGTGTATTTCACTAGCCTGATGACATGCAATGACGAGAATAGTAGGAAAAGCAAGCTAATGCAGCGCGACCGCAACGGGACTTGGGAGAAAGATGATGTGGGCGGCGCGCGTGGAGTACTAAATAATTTCGATAATTATTTATTCCCAGCCTGCACGAAACAATACAGGAAAATGCGCATTGCTACCTGGATGATGATAACGAAGATGAGACCGTGAATGTTTGCACATGCGCGGCGTAATCTATATCAATGAGCAAAATGAGTGTGAAAGCAAAGCAGCCAAAATTTTGGCAGCACACAAATACACTATCGAACGACGAATGTCCGACTGGTCAAACTGGTGGTGAGCCGAAACCGTATTCATACCCATCCTCATCAGACGTTGCAATAAATGTCAGACGAATGAACGTGAAGTATACAAGGAAATATCTGAGGGAGCGTCTCCAAGCGAAGACGCCAAAGGGAATGTGCGCATTTCTGTCACTGAAGCCGACTATCAAAGCTCTTTCTTGCTCGCTCTCACGGCCAATAAAAAAGCGTCGTTTGCGCATCATCAGAAGTCGTTTACGAAAAAAGATAAGACGACATGCCGCCATTCTCTCACTTTCGCTCTCACGTCAGGATGAGTCAGTCGTGAGAGCAATAATCGGGACTTCGTTCACTACAAGATGTACCAGATAGCGTCACGAAGTATGTCAATGATGAGTAACATTTGGATGAGTCATTTGAAGCAACAATTGTGGAAAAGTTCGGTACAGTGACAAAGACCTTTGGGATTTAGCTTCCACTAGACAGCGATTGTAACTAATGCGTAGCTTGAAGCTACGGCACTAATATATTTTCACGGAATGGTTGAGTTTCGCTCGTTCTTAAATTAAGAGTAAATTCACAGATAGAACTTTTACGTTCCTGAATACCCAAGATGGAATCACATTTCGATCTTTAGTGTACATGTACACTGGCTGGCGAGGCGTTGCGAGTCGCCTTTGATGAGCACCGATAAGAGATCAAAGACACCAGGCCGAGGGCGAATATTCAAGTAACAGTTCCTCGCGATTTAGAAGATCATTTCCAGTTTAAATCTCAACACAAGAAAGTATACATAATTCGCAAGATTTGGTTGCACGATACTAGTAAATAGAGTTTTCGTGGACCGATAAGAGGTCCAATACGCAATGACGAGACGATTCGTTTTATTTACGCTGCGTTATCAACGAGAAGACTTTTTCAAAATAACCATTTTTTGTGTCGCTCTCCTCTCTCTTATTCAGGTTAAGACTCGGAACATTTGCGGTCATTTAGTAGCGCGGCAACTAATTACCAAGCCCAAACATTTACAACCTACTGATAAAACATCAAAGGCACCGAATCACGAGTATGGTGTTTAACGATGGAAAGTAATTATGAAGCCACGCATCAGAAAATCAGATGCTTTCAAAGAGGCTAAACGAGGAGGCCACGAAACTTGCCTACTAATGATCAGGCGAAATTTGTTCACAAACTGATAAACGACAATTTGATAGGCGATAAAATGCCGTGTACATGCGTAATGATGCATACAGACTACAACATATTTTATCAGTTTGTCGATTGGGAGCGAATTGGATTTTGACATCAATGCTATTTCGAATTAGTCACTCCTAGGGGAAGGATTCATTTAAATTTTCTCAAAGCGTTAACGAAGATACTAATGCTTGGTGCAATTGTTGCTCCAGCGACTCATCTTCGGTTGCAGTCGCGTCGTCATCATTTTCGCTGTCGGGCTCCTCCTGTCGAGCTTCTCGGTTCCGAATCTCAATTGTGATCAACGAATTTCGAAAGTACGAGGTCTTAGCAAGACACAGGCTTTCTTATACTACTAAATGTATGGGAAAAGTATTTTGTGGGACTCTTTAACAAAAAAAAACAAAAAAAACTTTAAAAAAGACGCTTACCCTGCAGTACACCGTGTAGGAGATGCAGGCCCATACGAATGTGTTGTACCAGCTGATGCAAAGCTCGATAAAATGATAGAAGATGACGAGATACGAGGGTGATTGATGCGAAGTCTTAGGAGCATAATCGCCCAGATCCATACTTTAGGACAGGTGGAGAACCTGGTCTACTGATGCCTTCAAAGTGAGCAGAAGAGTAGGCCTCGTCAGTGAACTAACCGCTAACGAGGTTCGTTCGAAAATGCCTGATCACTGAATTTGACGCACTATTTCGTCGGTCAGAGTAACGAGATAGCGAGCACAAAAGAGAGACGCCAGCGAAGTCATTTACGACCCTCCGTGAATGGTCCACTAATGAGATCGTTTCAAGAATTCGTCAGGGTGGAATTTCCGATCTAGAGGAAGGATTATATTTCCAAAATGTTCAACAGATGCAATGAGCTACATTTATCGAATATATGCTTCCAATGAGATATTCGTCACTGCATTTATCGACGATTAATCCGTCAGAATCGAAAGATCACGTGCAAGTGCAAGTGTAGGACTTCACTTGGGTGGTCGTAATTGCCGGGAATGCGCCAGCAGCACCGGTCTTGCTGAAGTGGAGATATTAATTGTACTTTATTCCTAACACTCCAACTGAAACGGCATTGCTATCGACAGCGGCCAGCCAGTCAGAACGAGCAATAGAGGGGTGAGAGATTTTAGAGGCGGCCGGTGTTCCACCACATCACATAGATGATTGAAACACTTACGGCGTGTCCGCTGGGGCGTCAGTGCCTGCGACAGCTAAAGGGTCGTCGTACAGCGTCAGTGTGCATGTGGGCCCGACGTACGCGTAGCGGGGCTGCAAACCTTGTTTTTGTTGTTTTTGTTGTTGTTGTTGTTGTTGTTGTTGTTGTTGTTGTTGTTGTTGTTGTTGTGAAAAATGGTTCGAAAAACTGATTAAAGGGTCCTATACTGAGTCTGGCTAAGCGGGATCTTTTTCAAGTTACCCGGTTGATCCTGCCAGCGGTGATATGCCCAGATAAAAGATTAAGCCATGTCTAAGAACACAATGATATTTTTACTCACAACAATCGCTGCCGAACTCGCGAAGCTGACCATTGTACCGGGCGCGGGAGTTCTGCAATATTGACGATATTGGACATTCCGATTGGCAACCAATTACGTCGTCAAACGGACGAAAACGGCCTATTCCCCTCCTCACCCCTTCCGGAAGGGATTGCCAATTTCCCCCTCCCCTTCCTCTCATTCGTCGCCGCGCCGCGCACCCTTCCCCCTTCCTTCATCATCTCTAATACTGAGTAATCGCCTAACTTTCTCTCTATCCCATGCGCTCTCGATTCTCTAATCTTGATGTTTCGTTGCCTTTCAAAGTATACTCTAACCTGTTGGTAGTGCTCACGCGTGAGAGCACACCGGCAGCCGTTGCTGCGTAGATGGCGCAATCGGCCGTTGGCGCCTGTGTTGTGAGTTATAATTTCGAATTTAATCATGTTGCTTGAACGCTGATAGCTCGTGTTAGATCATAATCGCATGAGGAAGCAGAAAAAATAGAGAACTCACAATCTCGAAGGCGCAGGTTGTGAAACACAACCTCTTCTTCTGCTCAAGAGTGGTCGACGGGTTGACGCAAAAAGCGTTCGCCGGGTCAGTCGCCCACTTGGAACAACTGGAAAGTGATTATTCTTTAGCTCTTTGCGCAAGGCATCCTCCTCTGTCAACCCATGGATACTCACATGTCAAACGTTCGGCGGTACTACAGGTAATGGAAACAGCGCATGTAATAAAATAATACGAATATCTCACTTCGGATCCTCGCCCGTCGGAGCGGGCGTTGGCGCGGGCCCGGGAGCGGGGCCGCAGCCTATGTTCGGGCACGACTTGGGGCAGAATTGCTGAGAAATTGAGCTGTTTGAGGGTATATTCATTGACTGATAAGTTGTCAGTCAATGAACTGATAAGTTATCAGTCAATGAATATGCCCTCAAACAGTGATAAACAGTGATAACTAACCTGCAACTGCGCGCGCGTGTAGAACCCATTGGTACAGAAGCCGTTGGGCACCCAGATAGCGCAACTGAAATATAAAATATTTATTATTCGTTTGACAACCCTCACCGCGGATTATCGACTGCGGCGCACTGCCCGGTGGCTGGGGCTGGGGCGGGTACCGGCGCGGGTGGTACCGGAGCAGCGCCACAGATGCCCGGACACGACCTTGGGCAGATTTGCTGTGAGATCGAATTAAAATTATACTTAATTATTAATCACGCAGCGAGTATAAGATGCAAGTCGAATTATTCGAGAGTGATTATTGACGAACAGCTAATATTTAAATAGTGCAGTTGAAATAACATGCACCAACCTGCTTCTGCGCCAGCGTGTAGGCGGCGTTGTTGCAGAAGCCGTTGCGCACCCAGTTGACGCAACTGATATTATGTTTATAAACATATTTAAATATATATACATATTTGAATCGCATGATGAAAATGAGGAGTTCACATACTTCGCATTATCGGAGACGGCACATTGCGCGGCGATATGCACTACAAGACAGCAGCTAATGAAGATCAGCAACGCTGAAGCCATCAAAAAGGAGAACTGGATGCTCTTATTTTCAACTCGTGCGTTTTATAGGAACCACTGGTTGATCAGTGACCGAACATCGAGTTTGCCTCTCTCGCGTTTTCTCTGGTCGGTTAGGCAGAGCGAGAGAGTGAGTAGAATGGAGAGTCAATGTTTAAACCATTTGGTGTGACCAGTTCAAGAGTGATGCGAAGAAAAAGCAAGGGAACTGCTGATAGTATGTTGTTTGTTTCGAGCCTCTCATAATTTAGCTCGTTATTTTCATGGTGAGACGGCGAGAGGTCGCCGTATCTCAACCCCCGGTTCCAGCATTGAAAATAATTCTCCAAAATAGCACGATGCAACCGAAAAATGTGTGACCAAACGTAATGCGGTTCGTAGCCAAACCGATAGTTCTCGGATAATAAATGCGAGAAAACAATCTAATTCTTCGGTATATTGATAAGAAATGCTTACTCTGAACTTCCTAAGGTTGTATTCTTCAGTGGATTGGGACGGTTCACTTACGATTACAAACTTGGTTTATAGACAAGAGTAAATAACTTTCACGAACAGAAGAATAAGTAATTGAACGTTTGAAGAGTAAATGCTGGATAGGTTGTAGTCCAATGCTTCAGATGTGCACATTATGCGCAAGAACACCAGTAGGCAGTAACACGTGCATTCGTTATCTTCTGGAAGCCTGCAGTCTTTCTAAAAATCATATTTTTCTTCAAATTTTTTATGAATCTCACTTTCGAGTTCGAAATACGGGTAATCGTCTCTTCATTTCGCGTTCTGCGAAATGACGAGGCGATTTCCCGTATTTCGAACTCTAAATCTCACATTTCCGTGGGCGTTTCAGTGCCCGGCGTCTTCAACGGGTCATCGAACAGCTCCATTGTACAGGTGGGCCCGACGTAGGCGTATGTCGGCTGAAATATGGCTGGTTCGTGCCGAATCTACGAGTCAATACAGTCACACACACGCCATTGGCAGAAGCCTAACGACCATCCTCTTTCTCTTTGCTAATGCCCTTTCATTGTCGTCAAAAGCTGAGTCACTCTCTTCATTCTACGCAGTATCTCAACTGGTCGCCCGGAGAGTGAAGAGAGTGATCCAACAGCTTTTGCCGATTATGTGTCACTCCCTTACTAATCTGACCGCACTCGAGCAATCGTCTCTCTCACTTTCCCGTACACTCTCCCATCTCTGACAGGCGAGAGAGCGCTACAAAATGAGAGAGTCAGACGTCCCGCACTCACCACAATCGACGACGAGCTTGCGAAGGCGACCGATGTGGGGGCATTGGGAGGCGACCTGAGTGGTTGAAACAATAATTGAAGGTCAATTGGACGTTTAAGGACCGCGTTGGCTGTTCCTGGTAAGCATTCAACCAGCTTTCGCTTCTTCTGACCACCGAAGTGCATTTCGAAATTAGAGCAAAATAATAAGTTGGCACACCCCTGTTGCGGATGAGAACCATTGAGTAATACGTTCTGTGACACAACTCTTTTCTCTCGTCACTAAAAGACTGCAACTAGGTAGTCTAATAAATAGTCGAATACCTGTTCGTCGTGGAGATTCTGGTGAAAACGCCGTTGCTCGTGGCGTATATCGCACAGTCGGCGATTGGGCTCTGCAATTATGGTTTATTTCATGAGCATGGGAAAACAGGGGAGAGCATGGGATAAAGGCGAGAGAGCATGGGAAAACGAGAGACTCACAATTTCGAACGCGCAAGTCTTCACGCAGAATGTGACTTTCTGTTGTTGGGTGGCGGCCGCGCAGAACATGGTCTTCGGGTCAGTCGCCCACTTGCCGCAACTGGAATGAAATATAAAATTCCAGTCCCCTCCAGTGCAGAAAAAGCACGCGGAATGATGTCATCACATAGTCAACAGAAAGGTAAAAATGCTCACTTGGCGTTTTCGATCACCGTCGGCTTGGGCGTCGTCGGGGGAGGCGCGGTGGGCGCCGGCCCACCGCCGCAGATGCCCGGACATGTGCGAGGGCAGAATTGCTGAAATTTCATCATTAAACGACCACTCCTCATCATTTACTCTGCCTTTCGACTACGATTGATAGATGAGACTGAATTCATATTAAGAGAAAGAGCAGGAGTGCCTGAAATGGAGCGAACCTGTTTCTGCGCCAGCGTGTAGGCGCCGTTGTTGCAGAAGCCGTTGCGCACCCAGTTGACGCAACTAAGGTAACGTAAAGTTGGAACCAGATTTAAATTATTCCGTTCGCTAGAGGTACGCCGATATGGCCACTACGCTACACAGTGTTTTATCGAAATTATTCAAAAAAATGTGTTCACTCACTTCGGATTATCAGCTCCAGCGCATTGCGCGGTAGTGCGAGCAACAAAGCAACCGATGAAGATCAAGAGGACTGGGATACACATTGGAAGGAGATTAGAGGGAGTGAGATATTTGCAAACCGGCGGAACCTTTTATATTAAGCCGAACCGCTCCCATCCATCTACGCTAGCGATGGCTAAAGACGACAACAAGCCACCTCTTCTCTTCACCGCCTCTAATACCAGCCACAGCGGCTAGAGAGCATGTGAAATGGATAGAGTAGTAAGTTCCAGCCCTCCTCCGCACAACAAGGGAGTGTGACCGGGGTATAGTGAAGTGAAAACTCATCGGTTGATCAGTGCTGTGCAGTTCCACTACGCCTTTACTCGACTGCCAAACCTTGCTGTGATCTGACTCTCTTCATTTAGCGCACTCTCTTGCCCAGTCTGACCGGCGAGGGATCGTCTGGAATGGAGAGAAGAGCCCCGGACAAGCTGTGAATGAACACTGTTTACCGCTCCACCCTTCAATTGAGGTAATTTGCAGAATGGCACGATCGTGTTTATTGTGAGACCGATAGGCGAAAAATGATGCGTGACCTGAGCCAATCCTCTAAATTTAGGTGAGCATAACAGTCGAACGTCAAAGCATTCATAGCACCAGATAGACTGGTTGCTTTCCGATAGATTTACCATTTCTTTGTGATGTGGAGAACAATTATTTCACGAATCAAAGAAGCTTCTTTTACGCGTCTTACGCTGATTCTTTACCTATCTCACGCTCAAACGAACCCTTTGGCACTGCTCCACTTTGTGACGATTAAATGGACGTCGCCAGGTTAATCATACACTCATTGAATTTAATCTCATCTTGCCCTCCTCTAATCTTGGTAGTTGTTAATTTTGATTTTCTACGTTTCTTTTTCAGAAATGGAACAAGAGAATAAGCCACGTCGCTCGAAACGTATCGCAGAGAAGGAAATTGGCGAACAGCAAAAAGGACAGACGCCAAAACGGCAGAAAACTTCGGCTCAAAACGATTCTGTAGATGCCTCATCCCCTCTCGAGCTACTTCCGACAGAACTGAAATGGATGATTATTGAATACGCGCCACAGGCGGTTGGAAATCTGAGATTGGTCCCATATACCTAGACGCGTTTCGATATCTTCGTGTACGCTTTTTCTGGCGGAATTGATTCGATTAGCGAGGGCGAGGCGAGAGGGCTAATCCGATTTAGAGGGGAGAGTGAGAGAGATTAACTCGGTCATTTTACGTCTCGCACCTCTAGCGGAGCGGTCGGCGCGCGCCCGCAGGGCGCAAGCCGACCGCGTAGCGAAATGGGGCGAGCGTAGCGAGCCCCCCGCCCCCGGCAGGGGCCGCCGGAGGCCTAGCGGCCGGTAGGACGCTAGTTAGTTTACTTATTAAAATTATTAATTATTTTTCAAAAAAAATAATATTTATATTTTTTTAGGTCTCTCAAACAATTAAATCGTCCATTGATGCATACGCAACCCAAAAATCGATCATGCCACTGGTCAAGGAGCTGCGCATCTTTATAAGTTTCAAGGTACGTTTTGGCCAGTGAAAGTTTTTACATTTCGGTGATTTTTAGAATAAGATCGAATTCTCTATTGATGTTCTCTGGGTCAAATCGAAACTGTTCGAGCTTCGACTGGGAATGCATATGTACAAAGACGCTTATGAAGTGGGGGTACAACGCGGGTTTGGACGTGCGGTAAGTCATTCTGTTTAAGTATGATCAAATTCAAAATCAGATTAATAACTACTTCTCCGTCAGATCTACAACGTTCACCCCACATCGAACAAGAAGGAAAATCTTGAATTTATAAGAGATGTACTCGGAAGAAGTGTCAGCGAAATTGTATTCGAGAGATTCGACATCGACAAAGATAGAGAACTCCTAACGACTTTTCTCAACGGCGTCAAGTGTAATAGATTGAAAATGGAAAACATAAAGATGACAAATAATAATGCGACGTGAGAAATAGAACATTAAATGGTTTAAAAAATGTTTTTTCCAGCAAATTCATTCAAGAAATCGTTAATGGGCTGAAAGTAGATTCCCTTGATATGAGCATGGACAATATCTTTAATCCGAGTGAGTTTTTTTGTTTGTCAAAATTGTGAACCAAAAAAGACATACTTTTAGATTATTTCCTCATTGAAATTTCAAAAATCGTTCGATCTTTGAAAATTCATCAACGCCCTATCTTCGGCATCGATAAGGATAGTCGATATTTCGTCGGAATTCATGAGGCCGAAATAGCACCATTATGTATCGCAATGTTAACAAACAAATTGGACAAGCTATCCATCAAAAATTACACTTATCCCACATATCTTACAAGCGCTTGTGTAGAAATGCTGAAAGAGGTTGTTTCCGTTTTCCAACATTTCTTTAGCAATGCACTATAGATCGAATTACGGGTAATCGTCTCTTTGCTCACTCTCTCGCCTCTCTGACCTGTGAGAGAGGGCACAAAATGAAGAGTCGATTACCCTATTTCGAACTCTCCAATACAAATTGCATCACCTGCCTCTAATCATCAAGAAAATATGGTTTGAAGCGACCTTCGATGGATTCGACGATACGTTTAAATACAATAAAAACGATAATGTTATTGAAGGTAAAAATTCTATGGATGCGTATTAACAGTATTATGCTCAGGGACCGCCTTCGATAACTTTTCCTCCTATCTAAAAATAAAACATATTTCTCGACAGTCTGAGAAGTTTGAGAATGATGGCAAGCACTGAAGTAAATTTATTGCTTTTTTAAAAAAATTTTTAAATTAAAAAAAAAAAAAGCCGTCGTCTCCCTTTCCCATGTTTCAGCGTTGGTGATTGTTGCACGAAAATTGATAAAGCAGTTGCATCGCTTGATCTAAATTTCTAAATATTGGTTGCGTGGCCCACTGTATAATATATGATGTCCGTTAATCAGTAAATATTAATGTAATTGTGTGGCATCGATTCTCCCAAAAATATGGCTCATTTTTCGCCACTTGAGAAAACGGATCTATCATGGCGAATTATTTTTGAATTTGAATTGGCGCGCTTCTGGATCCCATACCGCTCAGGCAACCTCGTGATCGTGTGAATTTTCGAGCTCGGCTCATTTTACTTCCGCGTGCT
>LS585814.1:47949-64067 GCA_900490775.1 Pristionchus maxplancki
CCAACTACGGCACCGGACCCGGACCCAGCGGGCCCCGACCCAGCGGAACCTACGTCTCCGGAACCCGACCCAGCGGACCGTCGTTCAAGTCGGGTGCGAACAGTCGTGTCAGCGCAAAGTCGTCGGCCAAGCCCTCGGGGTCCCGCCACGAAAAGTTTGGCGATGAGAGACTGTAGGCCGTTGATTGTATCGAAGAGACTACGATTGATGTCAGCGATAAACCATTCTGATAAGATTTGTTGATGTGCATACGGTTTAAGCGTTTCGAAATGTTTGATGATGGGATTGGTCGAATTACATATCATTTATTGCTTCAAAGACACTCGATGCTGTTTACATCTTGCCCTGTGTACCACGAGAACCATTTCTGAAAGGGTTTTAGATTATTATCAGCGTTACTTTTCAAGTTCGCACAGTTGTTCTTTATCATTCCAAGAAATAAAAAAAAGAAGCGAAAAAAATGTCATATTGATCAATTGATTTTTTGTTTTCCTGCTATTATCATAACATTCTATCCCTGCAGAAAAGGGGGATCGATTTCGGTTAACAAACACTATTACCTGTTTTTGGTTGAGAAGGAATGAGGTGCTAATAACTTGTTCGTTTCCCCGCCATTTTGAGAAAGGACCAGCATCGCTAGAGGAAATGCTGGATTATCCGAATAAGCCGGTAAACAAGTATGCAACCAACGTCAAGGTTTTGCGCACTTTTGGTGTTATTTGCACAGCAAGACCACAGGTGAGAATTGGATGTATGTTCATAGAAAACTGATTGTTTCCTTCATGATTACATGGACTATTTTTTTCAAATGAAATGCAATTTATTTGTTCTCCGTGTTTGTCACTAAGTAAAAAAAATATTTTTTGGGATTTTTAAGAATTGTTCATCTTCATTTGAATATCATTGAAACGACTCATTCTCTCTGGAAGAGTGTTTGATCATCAGATAATTTGGATTGACTGAAATAGATATTTTTTTACTATTTCGAAAGTCATAGAGTCACCTTTCACTATTTGATCGGCGCACGTATAAATTTGCTCGCTGAAATCAGTCGTGCACCAAACCTCTAACCATATCTGCTTTTCGAGTGTTGACATCCCCTGAATTCATACATCCTTCTTTTTTCTAACAAACATCAACAAGAAATACCTTTGCGAAGTCCTCAATCGTTTTCTCATTGAGACCAGTGAGCTCAAAGTTTAAAATGCGAAGCTTGTCAAGCCTTCCCGAAAACATTTCCAAAATAACTGAAGTAAGTTCACATCCGATAACTCCGAATAAGTCGCTCGAGTTGGTATCGAACAATGGTATGTCGAGACACATTGACCAAACGAGTGTTGACAAATGAAGTAAAAACCCAACTGAAAAGTCACGAGAATATCCGGGAAGCTTTAAAAAATCTTACTTGGATCATCCGCCGTAATCTTGTCTACCTTCAGGCTTAACTGGTAAACTGAACAGGCCGATTTTAGTATATTCCTGAAATATATGATAATCCTTGCTTCTCACGTCAAAATGGGCTCACACAGCGTCATTGGAGAGCTCAATCAGCGTTACTTCCAATTTTCGAATCCGAATTTTTCGGAACAGTCTGGATAGGATGGTCGAGTTTTCTCGATCAGCGCAGTTAAATACTACAACCCTTTCGACAGTTCCTGTGCTTTGACTCAAGTATTCCAGTGTGGATTCGTTTTCAGCATCAAATTCAAGATGATAGGTCTAAAAGGGGTGTGAAGACATATTTTATAAACGCATTTCTTACCATTTCAATTTCTACCACTTCTTCGCAGCACATGACCGGCGAATGGTAGCTTTCGATAGGTGATTGTAAGCATGAGAAGAAACCCGGCGGTGGCGCTCGAACAAGTCTCAGTTTGAAACGATGTCTGTCTTCCATATCAACAACCATTGCAATATCGATAACTCTGGTCACAAACAAGCCCGGGGTTATTTCGATATAAGTATGCCTGTTTGTTATTCGCATAGTCTTGATAATTGGAATGTACGCTCGCATCATTGAATACTCGCCAACAGCGTATTTGAGAGCGCGACATGTCTGAAAGATTTCGAAATTAGAGCGGAGATTTAAAAAAATAAAGTAAAAGAATGCACCCTTCGCAGCTTGTAAACTTTCTTCGGCACATAGTCAATGATCAACAGAAGTAAATCCAGCGGTAATGCCTCGAATGCTGATAGATTTCCCTCTTCAACATCGTCTGTCTTAATCGACTTTGAAATGATTGATCTCTTCAGCTTACGAAGCATCGCTCCCATGTATCTTAAACAGAATCTTTTAGTCAAGTGAAACCAACGAATAATAAATACAAATGAACGAATTGTACTGTTATGATCAACATCGAATGATAAGATCCTTTCGTTCACGTTCTTTGACAAGAGATTGAGCATTACCAGTTGTAATGGCCACTGGTAATGCCGGAGTGGCCCTCATGTGAGAGTGCCCTCTGGATTATTTCAGTCGTCTCTATGTCTTTAGCATCCATCCTTTCCTCACGGGCAGTTCCTCTGCGATTTCATCAACGTACACTCAGCGTTCTTTTATATATTGTCAAATTTTTTATTTCTCACAATATTTTACAATTTCAGATCCACATGGGCACTCGAGGTGAGAGTGGTCTAACCCTTGCAGGTTTGCCAGCGGATATAATTCGTATGATAATTCGATCGGAGTACACGGCTCCGGTAGGGAATATGTGCTTGGTGGGAAATATTACAATTTAAAAAAAACTGGATCTGCTCGTAGATATCTCGCAATTGGAATGCATTGACGGCCGAGAGAAAGCGAATGCCAGTGATCGCGTTGTTTAAATTAGGGTTGGCAAAACGATAGCGGGATAACGGGCCCGCTACAAAGGAGGGGCGGGTAGCGGGCCCGCTACGCCCGCTACAGCCCGCTACGATTTGAGAGTGTCGAAAACAGGCGCGTCTCACCCGCAGGTTCGATCCCATCGCAGGGCAGCAAATTCGGCCCATCTTTTGTCGGTGCGGGATTTGTTTGGGAACCTACTGGGAGTATACTGGTCAATTTTCAGAGGTTTTCAATTTGCATTTGCCGAAAGATCGGTGATTTTGTGAACTTAATCGATTTTTTGAGGCCCAAAGTGACCAAAATCGAGAGGAGGCTAATTCCCCGTAATAGATAGAGCTTAGGGATGTTCTGATGAAATGTAGAGCGTGATCGAATTCAGAAGCGATTTCAATTAGAAAGTGGTGCGACAAAAGAGAGCTGAGCTATACTCGTTCCCGTAAGGCACTATGGTATAGTGGGAAGGGCTTGTGTGGCGGACTGTTTCATAGTGTCTCACGGCAACGAGCTTAACTCAGTTCCCTTTTGTCGCACCACTTCCCGATTGTAATAGCTTCTGAATTAGATCACGCTCTACATTTCATCAGAACAAACCTAAGCTCTACCTATAACGGGGAATTAGCCTCCTCTCGATTTTGGTCACTGTGGGCCTCAAAAAATCGATTAAGTGTACAGAATCACTGATCTTTCGGCGAATTCCGATCGAAAACCTCTGAAAATTGACCAGGATACTCCCAGTAGGTTCTCAAACAAATTCCGCACTAACAAAAGACGGTATGAAATTCCTGCCCCGCGATGGGGTCGAACTTGCGGGTGAGTGGCGCGCGCTCCAATCGTAGCGGGCTGTAGCGGGCGTAGCGGGCCCGTTATCTTTCCCTCTCCCCGTAGCGGGCCCGCTACCCTCCCCTCCTCTGTAGCGGGCCCGTTACCCTCGTATTGCCAACACTAGTTTAAATGCGACTTTGATATGCAACACAAACCCGAACTCGAACGGTTCATAATCAGTCAAGGCGAGGAGCATTTCGAACTCGACCGGGATCTTCTAATAATTGATGTGAGTGAATGCTACTGCCACCGCAGGAATAACACGTCTGAGGGTTACTAGACCGTGTATATCCGAAGAATATTGTATCCGTACTCTGCGTAGATAGTAGCTGAATATCACAACTCTTCCATTAAGGCATCACCTAATCTGGAACTGCTGAAATGGATTCGAAGGAGCTCAAAAATTGATGTTCTTGAGCTGAATATTGTCGAGTTCTATCCAAACAAGTTTGATATAGTTCAACAATACCTGGGAAACATTCCAATTCGTCTCCTTCGTTTGATGAATTTGTTCAAATTGGAAGCAATTGATCGGTTAGTGGCATCATCGATTCATGTCTTCAACATTTTTAGGCAAACAATTCTGAACCTAATTCGCTCAAACATTGTGAGACATGTCGAAATCACGTTCACAGTGTTGAACATAGTCAAAGGAGATGCTTTGAGTAAGATCAAATCATTGATCATCTTTCATTATCGGGTCTTTCTCAGGTGATTTCATCAAGGACTGCATGAAGTACGTGAAATCTATCAGAATACTTGATTATGCTTCTGTCCGCTTTTATTTTGGACGTCGACGAGGATTTTGGAACGAATTCGTTAAGGAAATCAATGGAACGGGGTCTGTGTCAGCCCAATTCTTTCATGATTTGAGCGCGACCAATGATCCGCATCAACGATTGGTTGTGATGAGGAAAGTATAGAAGAGACCCAAAAGATTTTGATGAAATTATAATGTCATATTTAATAAAGCCGTACTTGAAAAGTTTTATTACACGGTGATTAGAAATGATGACTACGCCGATGAATTCCAATCCTTGAAGGTCTGCATGGCGGGCTTCTCCGACTGAAAAATGCTTTGTTTCCACTCAATTTTCCACCCAGGTCAACAATCCAGACTCTAAATTCGCATTTCACCATGATATCCGGCACATTTTTTAAAAATCAATAAAGAGAAAAAAGAAGACGAGTAGGGTTCATTTCTTACCATGACATCCAGCACTCCCTGCTGCGTGACCTCCTTTCCATCCGGGCTGACAATCATCAGCACGGGCAGGCGATTGACGTGGCCCGGCTGGCGCATACTGTCCAGATTCTGGAATGTTCCATCATTGTTTTTACTCCAACCTAAATGCAAAATGAACTTGTCAACTGTCCACTATAGTTGAAAACTCGTGAAAATATAAATAAATTAAGCTAACCTGAATCAGCGGGTCTCCGAACTTGATGTAGTACCACTCGTCATGATCGCTCGCAAGGAACCGCTGCATGTCCGCTTCTTCCCTGAATGATTTCATGAATACTGCCTTCTTACATCCCATATTTATATGGACAAATATAGTATTGTATCGACGTAAGATTATGTCACTTACTCATCCAGAGACACGAATACGATCTCGAAATTCGCCTTGTGCTCTTTCATTTCGTGATAGAATCTCCGCAGATCGGGCGTGAACGCACGACTGTGCGGACACCACGCGGCAGCGAAGAAGAAACCGAGGGTCTGTAATAGTGTTGACACATCGGCACTCGTCTCTCCTCATTTTGCGTACTCTCTCGCCTCTCTGACCGGCGAGAGATCATTCGAAACGAGAGCCGAATTGTCATCACTAGTCTGTAATGAACGTGGGGTGGTGGAGGGGTGGCATAGAGAGCAAAAGAAATGAGTAAAAAATGATTATCTAAAGGCGCTGTAAATGGAACGCAGCTGCGAAGAAGAAGCCGAGAGGCGAGTTTTTTTATACAAATCAGTTGTTCAACTATTGTTTGGCTACGAATACAACTGATGCGATGGCAACCAGGTGCATTTGTTAACGAAAAATGCAGTACCTTTCCCGCCAAGACAGACGCGTCGACCTCACCTCCTTTGTGCTTGAAGATGTGAGCACCAGAGAGCATCGAGGCCATCTGAAATGATTGTGTATGCGTATGAAAAAATAATCTTCCAATTCGCTCTTTAGTGATAAAGCATGACAAGTGAGAAATCACGCTTAGTAAAGGAACAATCGCAAGTAGCATAAAAGAGCGGGCGGAACTGGTTAACGGGAAGTGAATGAAGAGAGCGGAGTGTTCTCGTGTGGGAACGAAGTGGTAAACAACACAATTCGATGGAGTAATCAGTGGTTGATAGTGAGAGTGATGGAGTACGCTCGTCTCACTGATGACATGATTGTTGATTGTTTAGAGGCAGGATTAATCACATTTAAGATCTGTTCGAGACCTTATTCTAGGAACTACAGTAAATCCCAATAGCTGACCTACCTCGTTGCGGGCCGTGGCGATGAGAGGAAGCGAGAACAGCACTAAAAGTACAGAGGCGTTCATTGTTGAACGACAACAGAGTATGAGGGAGCAACTTTATAACGCTTCTGCTAGAGAAAATGCAAAAGAACACGCGCGCTGTGGGAAAGAAGGAAGAGCAAGAAATCAATCAGAATTGTGTAAAAAAGATAAGATAAACAGGTTTATCTTGTTCAAAATTGTGAATAAATAGGCGAAAAGTGGGACAGTTTTTACGACTTGTCAAACAGCTCAGCAGCTCTCGATACGTGCTTGATTCTCGCAGTTCGATGTAGAACAGCGTCATTGTAGAAGTCGACTGAAAAAAAAGCAATTAGAGCTTTCTTATCCAGAGAAATCGAGTGATACTAACATATTACATTAAAAATAGTACCGTCAAACAAATAATTGCCACTCCTCCTCTTCACTCCGGCATCGAAACCGTCGTACGAAGCAGCGAACCACAACTTCTTTCCCAATCGCGGAAGTGCCTGAAAGTGGCAATGACACCGCATTATGGATATAGCTATTCCATACATGAAAGAATTGGAAATGGAAAAAAATGCGGCAAAACTCACATCCTTCAGCTTATCGATACAGCCATAGCTCAAGTACTCCGGGAACCAGTAGTTCTCCAGACAGAGCTTATCCAGCTTCCTAGTGAACATATCAGCCACGATCCTGGGCCAGTCACCGTCAAAGTATCCGAAGAAGTAGTTTTTATCGCACTCGACTTCTTGATTGTCGATCTGATGAACACGCAAGGCGCTCACTAGATTGGACAGTTTGAGTAGAAGTTTGACTGAAAATTTTAAATTCAGTGGCTCGAGCCCTATTAAACGTACCTGGATCAGCGATGTCAACTCTCCGGACTGTTAAGGATAGTTGATTAACTTCGTGGGTGGTAATTACTTTCATAAGTTGGTCCCTGTAAAATAAAAAAATAAAGGCGTAAATAAACTCGGGATACTTACACCGCCTCCTGCGATAGTCTGTCATACGAGATGTCCAGATATGGGAATTCTTTTTCATGAAAAAGTTTGGAATGCATGTTCAGTCGCTCAGCAAATTTCTCAATCACAACTTTTCCGACACGATTTCCAAGGCATTCGCTGACATTTTCAAGCACTTCTTCACGACTATTATGTACGGTTATTTTGAAGAGCTGAAACATGGATAATAAAAATCCAAAAGTCAACCGCTCACATTATTGTTCCGATTCTGATTCCATAAAACTTTTTTCGCTTTCGATATCTTCGAAAAGTAAGGTAGCATAATGAAACGAAGCTCGAGATGCAGTGAATTGTGCTCGGGGACAATGAGGGAGATGTCCATTTTGCCCGCGTCCTTAATCTAGATTACTCATCACTTACTGTGTCTAATTTTACGGTTCTTAACGCTAATAAAAGCGAAAAAGTAGCATTTTATCATTGCAAGAATTAGTCTCACCTTAGTTCTCCAGGTTATTATCATCTCCTCGACCATCTTCACATTCGGCCCCATCATTGTGTACTCGTCCACGCAGGATTTGATGAGGCGTGAGGTCTGAATTGATGCTGCCTTGTCTTTGAAAGACAACGACGTGAATAGTCAAATAATGGAAAATGTGCCACACTACTCAAGCATTTATCATTGAAAGTCTAATGCTCCCACACTAGATGCTTTTAATGTGAAATACTCAAGCAATGTGTGAGAACTGTTTAGAAAAGCATTTCGTCTCTCCTGGAAAGAAACATGTCCAACAAAACTCACCAATCTCAGCTTCAACGCGTTCTCCGGGTCCTCGTCAATGATCCGCCAGATGAGATCCCGTGGCAGTCGCTCGAAAGCGGATAGGGACTTGGATGATCCATTTTGGGCGAGCGAAGGAGGAGGAGGAAGACGCGGATGCGCGGTATCGCCGTTGCGTATGGACCGCGCTTGCGGCTTCATTAGGCTACAAACAATAAAATAATAAGAAATGAATGCTGAGAACTGCAATTTTCACATCTTTGCACGATTGTTTTAGCGCACCCGCAAGGACATTCGCAAGTCTAAACCGTGAAGATTAATAGTAGACCCGATGGCATCGCTCAAAGGCGAAAAATTGAAGTAAGGTAAGGCTCCGCCCACTTTTAACCATACACTCGCGCTTTCATTTCATCTACAGTCATTAAGTCTTCACCGCTTGTGATGAGTAATTCTGATGTAAACTCTCTCAATGGGCGCTTATCTCCATTTGAAGAGCTGCCTCGCGAACTTGCATGGAAAATCATCGAATTTGCTTCGGATTCCGTTTTCAAACTTCGTCTGGTAAGTATTTTTCTTCTTCTAAGCATTGAAATAACCTACCTGGATTTATACCATAATATTCCAGACATCTAGCTTCATGAAATCGATCGTTTACGAGTACTCGATGTTGAGGCAGAGTACCACAATCGTTAAAAGCGTCACTGTTTACGGACCGCGTGCGAGAGAGGTAAACAAGTTTAAGAACATTTTGCACGAGCAGTTCGCCATATTATTATTAGAATACTGCTGACGCCTATTCTATTTCCTAGGTGCCACGAATATTCGTAATTTGGATTCGTGTTCCCAAGCGCGAATCCCACTTATTAGATCTACGCATCATAAATCAACTTCCGGAGAACTTGATTGCAAGAATTATGCGTTTATCAGAGATATTTTGCCAGAATCGGGTAATTAAACTAAAATAGAAAAGAAAAAAAATTAAAATAGAAAAGTGCTCAGGTACATTACAAATTGGAAATCGATGATACGTGTGACAACGAGCAATTGCTTGAATGTCTCGGCAATTGTACTGGAAAGAACATCGGGGGAGTAGCGATAGAAAAAAGCGTTGGACCGGCTGAACTGAGACTTGTTTCAAAACTTTTTGATAAAAAGACATTCGGCCAACTGAAGTTTTCCTTCAGCATTTTATCTAATCCCGACGTGTAAGAAAAATACTTTATTTTTTTGATTAATTTTCGATTTAATTTTCAGTGACCGAATTATAGAGATGATCTCACTGTACAGAGTTCCTCAAGTTTCTCTTTGTGTCCAAGAAGTTGCTTGCAGTGAACCAGGTTCCGTTTCATAATAGCTGTCAAGCGACACTCTGATGTATTTTCAGCAAATGTTCTTCTGAGACTATCTTCACTCGTGAGATCAATGCAGATAACTCAAGGCATTGTCTGCTGTCAGCCAACATATTTCTTTGGAATGCTTGATGGAGACTGGGCGCAGATAATTCTCGCTATGTTCTCAAACAAACTGGACAAGCTCAAAATCGATAGCTTCCACGGTCCCGAATATCTCAATAGAAGTAGCGCTGACATATTGAGACAGGCAAGATCCTATTTCGATTCGAAAGTAAATCCAAAGTAATTTGCAGCGTTTGCCAGAGCTCGGGAAGCGGATTTGGTTCTCAGCAACTTGTAAACAGTATCAACAAGAGATAAATGAAGTTCGAAATGAACATTCAGTTAAAGGTACCTTTCATAGCAGAACATAAAGCAATTTCTCCATCTTTCAGCCATGCCATACAGCCCATGCCTACATTTTGCCAAATTACTGACTGTCAAGCATTCATCAAGAGAAAGAGAGCCCTTCGAATTGGTTTGAATAATGTTATCGTAATATGTAACATTAGTCTAATGTCACCGCTGGTTCTCAACTCATTTCACGAATAACTCAACCATTCTTTCGGGGATTTCCTCAAGTGCCGTGGTTTCTTTTCAATTTTGCCATGTTATCACTACGCACAGCGATGAACAATCCAATAAATAGAACCGTTGAATGCACATAGTTATGTAATGTGATTGAGAAAACACACTGGACCAGCACTAAGGGAATGTTCAAGATTTTCTAGCACTACTATGGAACACCGGCCACGGCCCATCTGTTCACCGCGGCCTTACTTGCGAATATAGGCGAAGGAAAAAGAGATAGGGACTAAAGAAACGTGACTTTTGACGTGGCCGGTGTTCTATAGTAGTGCCGATTTTCTGGCAACCGGTACCACCAGAGGGCAGCATTAATAGCCCATCGGTGATCTGTCACGCATTGACCTCGTGGAAGCGATCCTTTTGTGGTAGAGAGGTGGGAATGCAAACGCGGTCTCAACCTTTATCCATTTGTTTCTCATCGATGGCTCTCATTCCTTCTCTGTGTAGAACCAATACTCAAAGCAAGACATGCTATCTCCACTCGAGTTGCTGCCTGGGGATCTCGTGTGGGAAATAATAGAATATGCACCGGAATGTGCGGTTCATCTTCGGCTAGTAAGTTATTTTTGTATTTCTTCACTATCTATCAAGTTTACCTTTCGTAATCAATCTAGCCTCCGAATCACTGTCCCGGAGAGTTGGAGGGCTTGATTTATCGCGTACTTCAAAGTTTTTTCCAGGTTTCCCGGCTCCTTCACTCTCGAGTGAATGAGTATGCGCTCGATCCGTCGATAAGATTGGTTGAGCGGCTCACCGTTTGTTATGACGCAAGTGGCGCAACTTTCGCTTTTTGAACAAACATTCTTGAAGGATGATCGCCAAATTCTGGTCTCGATGGGAATTTCTTGTGAATACTCAGCGATTTTCAAGCTGCGAATGAGCCTAGTGGATGCGCATGCTCGTCATTTCATAATTGAGCGCAACTCATGCAATAGATCTCTAACTGTATGTTTCTGAAAACTATGAGTGATGAGCCCTGTAAAACGGATGATTTCAGGTTTCGGATCTAGCTTTCCACCTTGATGATCGTCGAAACCAATTTATCAGAGTGTGCACAGGTATAATATTCCGTTCTCCCACAATATTAACATCTACATTTTCTGATAAATATTATAAACATAATCCATAATTTAGGAATTCATGTAGAGATGCTGTTCATAGACGATTGTATCGAGACGCAAAGCTTAATCGATCTGATAGATTCGATCATCTTCCATAAATTGAGCTACCAAACCGAACGGTTGGAAGATGTTACTGCGTAGGTGGAGTAGTTCCGATGAAGAGATTGAATTTTCAGCACTTTTACCTCGCTTCACCAAATTAAAACGTCTTTTCAGCAAAAATCTTCTCGGAATTATCAGCAAGCACAAAATAAACTACCTAAAACTGCATGTTAGGCAAGTCAAAGTGTGTAATCCAGGTGAGAAGTTAAAAACAACTTTTTTTTGTTATTTTTTTGTGCATTTCAGAAAGTCTTTTGATTCTACTTTCGACTATGGTGCGCACACTTAGCATCTATGAGATACCAATGGGCAGAATTGCAATTAAATACTTTGCTGGCTATTTCTTCGGCCTTTTCAATGTTGAATTGGCGCCAATAATTATCGGAATGTTCGCTAACAAGCTGGACAAGCTATTCATCGAGAATAGTTACTACTGTGAATATCTCTCCAGGCGAAGCGCAGAAAAGCTGAAAGAAGTGGGGTTTTTATTGATTTGAATCTTAAATTCACCACATATTTCAGACCCTTCCAAAACTCAACAAGCAAATTTGGTTCAGCGCATCGCAAGAAACTCACGGACCATCTCCTGATCATGATGATTATGTTATTAAAGGTGAACTAACCAGTTCAGTAAAAATGCAATTGTAAGCTTCTTTCAGACCAACCCAAACGTCTGATTATCAAGCATGTTTCGAGAAAAGACGAGTATCTTTGACTTTCATGAATTCATCGAAAGAGAAAGAGCCTCACTGTTCACTTTAATTGATTCGCTTTTTGTTAAATGATCCAGTGATGAATAAATTGGGTACATAGCAGCACCTTCTTTGAGCGTTAAAATTTTGTTAGTGGGAAAGAACCAAGGATGATCAAGTATTTATCGGTCTGAGAAAAATACTAAATAAAAAATACACACACGATGACACGCTGACTGCAACAACGATTCAGGTATTCCTCATTAATCCCTTGGAATTAGCGAGCATCTGAAGAAAATTTGTGTTATAGAAAATAGTTTTAAAAAATAAGCGCATCACCTCGTATATTGTCCAAAGGGTGCGAGGTAGAACTTAAGCGAAGATCCGCCTACTTCAACCAACTTCCTTAGCTGAATTTCTCCCAGTAAAGCAGTGATGGAATCCATGTCCATAGCTCGATGGATAGTCACAGTTTCCACTCTTTTAACACAGTTTTGAAAATATTCGAAAGTATTGGCTCTAGATTTGAATTGCCATGCGACGCTTACCTTAATTGTACATCAACGATATCTATCGTTACAAAGGACTCACAGATCCATCGCTACGACTCTTTATCTTTGTGCGAAATCCTCTCGGAGGTTTCATTAATCTAACACGTAGAGCGAATACAGCAGTTGCTTGAATAGAGACAGCTACCACCTAAAAATAGATCTGTTTTATAAACTGTCCTCAGAGGGAGGATCTTTACTTTTGAAACCTTGGCAATGTACAACTCCTTGACCGAAGAGATAATAGGTGATTCGAGAGCAATATTGTTCACTCGATTCTTCATGTGGCGAGAGGTCTGGAATTGTCATTTCTTATTTGTTTAGAATTAAATAATGTATTGAAAACTAACCATTCGAAGCTTGAAAACTGCTTCCGGAGCATATTCTACGATTTGACGGAACAGTTCGATAGGGAGATTCTCAAGGGGCGACGATGTTTGCGGAACTTTTCGCTTCTTGAAGATAGATCTCCTTACTCTTGATAGTTTCGCCCCCATGATGGTGCTTGAGGAAGGAATGACAAATACGTTTACATTCGGAGGCTGCCCCTCTGTCTATCTTAATACTCGTATAGATCCTCACCACAAGGCACATTTCTCGCAATAATGCTAATGCCCATCAAGAAAGTTTCCACTAGACTGCACAAACTGCTCAATGTAATCTGATAAAAAGAGATCAGATTTCTTACCCGCTGGATGCGCTCTGGCATTAATGCTAGGGCGAGACTCATGCTCCTAGAATGGCACATTTATTCATTCATTCACGTTATCACCGTACCCCCTTTATTATTTATTATTTTTCATATATAATTAAGAACAAATTAGTAAGAACTTTCATTTCAGCTAAGCGATGGCTGCATTCGAGAGATTGCCACTGGACCTGCTGTCGTTGATCATGGAGTACGCGCCAGCATCAGTCTACGAGCTTCGATTGGTAATTACGGCTTTCACATTCCTTATGTTCACTTTTTCACCAGCTCCCGATACTTATTACGCCCGTCTCTTTCGAATCGGGCAGGATCTGGGAAAGCCAGATAATTATCTCCAGATAACCGGATTTTATAGGCATCACGCTCGCTGCGTTCTCATGTAGACCAGTGCGCACTTCAGCCGATGGGAACCCAACTTGTGGAATCCATCTTTTTAAACTCAAATGTGAGTCTTTTATTTAAAAAACAAGAAAATTAAAATTTGTATTTTCCCAACAACAATGTTAATGTTAAAGGAATCTTTCGCATATCTGGTTTCCGCACCAAGAATAAAGCTGTTCGAATTGCGTCTCAAGCTGTGCATGACTTCAGCAAATCTGGATGACAAAGTCAAAAAATTAGGGAAATCAAAGAATGTATGTGTAAATTTTTTTAAGCATTCAATTGATTTTCTTTCAGAAATACTCCTTCAACATTGACAATGATGAGCACTTTTTTGCGACTCTAGAACAAGTTGTTGGAAGACGCGTCGAAAAGCTGGAAATATATCA
Source organism: Pristionchus maxplancki (assembly GCA_900490775.1). Lineage (NCBI taxonomy): Eukaryota > Metazoa > Nematoda > Chromadorea > Rhabditida > Neodiplogasteridae > Pristionchus > Pristionchus maxplancki. Next base: position 61,750 of record LS585814.1, read on the forward strand.
TAGTGATGACCGTTGCAATTTAGCCGCTGTTATGAACGTTTTCCAACGAATGCATGTAAGAAAAATGCAAGTTTGCATCGACAATCTCACCTCTGACGCCTAGTAAGTGTGTTGAGAGCCTTTGTTTGAAAATATAAGGCTCAAAAACAGTTATCAAATCGTGAAAGCTGTCTCGAATCGAAAAGTCGAACAATTGTTTTTGTGGATAGGAGAAGTGACTCATGCAGAGCCCGGTAGGTTTAAACGCCTCAAAATTCATAAATCTCAAAAATAATATCAGTGAATGCTATACTCGAACTGTCATCGATCGTGAAGTCCTTGATGATCTCTCAAGCTCAATGGCGCCTCTTTGGCATTTCCAATCTCGATTATACTCCTGTGATTCTCGATATGTTCTCGAGAAGACTCGATCAGCTTGAAATTGTCAATCCGGTGTTCGCTCATTATCTTAGAGATGGAGGTGCTGACACACTCATTAAGGTAATTAATCATTAATCATTAAGGCAATTAAGGTAATTAAGGCGCATTAAGGTCATTAAGGTAAGTTTAGGAAGAAGGTAAACTTCACGCAAATTCAGGAACTTCCCAATGTAAATAAGAACATCTGGTTCGAAGCACAATTTGGTGAAGGATATAGAAGATTTGAAAAGAGCAATGAATACGTCATGAAAAGTAGGCATTTTCAGACCCTAGCATTCTTCGAACAGTGAAAAAAATAGCTCATACTTTCAGTCGATGACTCTATTCTGAGCATCAAACATTCATCGAGAGCCGACGAGAAATTGCAATTCTGACACTGAGTACTTTTTATTTCAACTTTCAAACAGAAAAAGGCCTTCTTTTTATCCTTCTTTATGCTTCCTTTTCATATTTCGACAAACTTTCGACTTTTTCGTATTCATTGCAAGTTCTTTCCGATAAACAGTTATTTCTGCAATAGCATTTCTATCACAAAAAGCGCTCCTCTTTACTGCTATCAAGCGGAGAACAGACTACTATACGTGTATTCTCCAAATAATTTACGCACTTCCTGGTTTGCATCCCTATTCCGATAATCACTGACATTATCCTTCTTTTCTGTGTACGCATCTCGTCATAATAATCTCCAGTTTGAACGGGATGGATTCCTATTAATATCAAAGGGTACGTGAGAGACTCTGCATAGGGGAAGTCTTGAGCAGAGGAATGCGAGAGACAATGGGATATGGAGAGAGTCAGACCATGAAATGAGGAGAACAACAGTCACATAGACGACTACAGACGCAACTTCGAAAAGTTGTTGTTACTGTTAAATTTTTTAACATTCTGTCACTGTCACTGATAGTCTAGTGATAGACTATGTTTACATTTTGCTGTATGTAGACAGCCAACGCGATCACACACTACAACTACGAAGTCGTTGTTATTCCTCAGACGAGACAAAGCGTAACTCAAACGTAGTCTGCCCTAACAATGCAAACCCCCTAACATTAGTAGACAAACTCCTTGTTTTTCGCACAGAATCGAGACAAAACGCGTACATGATGCACTCAATTCAAAACAAGATCTGACATCTTTGCGGTTGATGCAGATCTCTATTTCCCTCTCCTTCTATCCTCCTCTCCATATCAGCAATTGCACCCAGTTAATCCAGAATCCCTCGTTGGCTTCAATTCTTTGATTGCTTCTTGCTCATGTTTTCGTATTTAGCACATCGACTTATTATGTAAGGAGGTTGAAACTAATTTTTCCAAGAGAAAACGACCGTTTGCATTCAACCGTCACTGGCGTACGAAAAGGTCCTTGAATTTCCGAAATTTGAATTTTTCTGAATTTTCATGAATTCGCGTAATTCTCTAGCCGGATCCCATTATATCAACTTTTTTTTTTAAAGAAAATTTAGATTATCTTTATTTCATTACAGTATCTTTTCAGTGTGTTTATCATACAAATGTCTTTTTTATTCATAATATGAATATTTATCAGATCTTATCACAGTGGGTTTCATGTTCATATTTCTTGTTTTCCTTTTGTTTCCAATAATGGTAGCAGTTCTGCTTTTCATCTTGAACATCACTGTGGGGCAGAGGAAAGCCGACAAGATCTGCAAGGGAAGAGATGTGAAAATCGTTACGCGTTTTTGACCCTCGGAACGTAATGGACTCATTCCTTCCCTCTTCTCTCGACGCAATGGGTCGTTCCCTCACTCTCTCGCCCTCTTTCTCCTCTCCCCTTTACGCGTTTTTGACCCTCGGAAAACGCGTAATGGACTCATTCCTTCCCTCTCCTCTCGACGCAATGGGTCGTTCCCTCACTCTCTCGCCCTCTTTCTCCTCTCC
>LS585814.1:65254-76494 GCA_900490775.1 Pristionchus maxplancki
CGGAAAACGCGTAATGGACTCATTCCTTCCCTCTCCTCTCGACGCAATGGGTCGTTCCCTCACTCTCTCGCCCTCTTTCTCCTCTCCCCTTTACGCGTTTTTGACCCTCGGAAAACGCGTAATGGACTCATTCCTTCCCTCTCCTCTCGACGCAATGGGTCGTTCCCTCATTCTCTCGCCTCTCCATTACGCGTAGTTCAACCCCAGAAAACGCGTAATGACCGACTCATTCCTCTCTCCTTACTCCCTCACAACTGGTCGCTCGCTCATTTCGCACGTTCGTTCTCACCTTTCAGTCGTCCCTCGCTCCTTTTCATTCCAGTTGGCATCCAAAACTTCGTAACGAGAAGACTGCTTGCCTGTCTACTGCTGCTGTCCATGACTAGTCAGGTAGCTCCTGCAAGTGTGAGTGCTGCGTTTTGCCTGTGCCTACAACCTTCAATTCTTCAATTAGTCGGGCAACACTTTCATTAAGATACTCACTCACACTTGCAGGAGCTACCTGACTAGTCATGGACAGCAGCAGTAGACAGGCAAGCAGTCTTCTCGTTACGAAGTTTTGGAATGGAGAGGCGAGAGAGTGAGGGAACGACCCATTGCGTCGAGAGGAGAGGGAAGGAATGAGTCCATTACGCGTCTTCCGAGGGTCAAAAACGCGTAAAGGGGAGAGGAGAAAGAGGGCGAGAGAGTGAGGGAACGACCCATTGCGTCGAGAGGAGAGGGAAGGAATGAGTCCATTACGATTTTTCCGAGGGTCAAAAACGCGTAAAGGGGAGAGGAGAAAGAGGGCGAGAGAGTGAGGGAACGACCCATTGCGTCGAGAGAAGAGGGAAGGAATGAGTCCATTACGTTCCGAGGGTCAAAAACGCGTAACGATTTTCACATCTCTTCCATTGCAGATCTTGTCGGCTTTCCTCTGCCCCACAGTGATGTTCAAGATGAAAAGCAGAACTGCTACCATTATTGGAAACAAAAGGAAAACAAGAAATATGAACATGAAACCTACTGTGATAAGATCTGATAAATATTCATATTATGAATTGAAAAGACATTGGAATGGATACAAGAAATTGAAAATGGGCAAATAAATTATCTGTGTTCTCAAAAAATCGACAAATTGAAAAAATCTGAATAAATATAATATTGCGTAGTGAAAGTTCGCAAAAATCGGTATATTGTAAAATTCTGTGGAAATGTTATTTCTGTTACAGAAATTCTGTCCTCCGCTGACTGTCAAGTGAAAACAGTCATTTTCTGGTGGAAAAATTAGTTTCAACCTCCTTATGTCTTAAAAATATATGCTCTATCTTTCCGATGACGTTTCTTGTTTTTAAATTTTTTTGTTATTGTTTTGATGTTTTGATAATGCCACAATCTTTTCCGATGACATTCCTCGTCGGGATCTGGTTCTGGATTCCCGTCTTGATCATTCTCATCCCCTCTACCATCCTTCACCTCCGCCTGTTGATGACTATCCGAAATGGATTCGCCCACAGCAAGTCGCTCTTCTATCGACTGTTCATTGTTCAGGCAGGTTCAAATCTTGAGATTGACTATCTTATGTTATTAACGGGGACGGAGACTTCTTCGGGAACTACACAAGGTATGTAGATAGTAAATTAATTCTTATTCCAGAGTCATCTCGAGCTTCCTCTCCTCTACTTCCACCTACTTGGACGTCTCCTCATCAAGGATCAATACGCGGGACGGGACTTTATTATATCAACGAATGGCAGCATCTTCCCATCATTCTACTACTATGGCACGATCTCCTTCTTTTTGCATGTGCAGGTAACTCTTTTCTAGCTATAAAAACATTTTCGAAATTCCAGACTTGGGGAGTGATATTGCAGTCTACAATTCGATTTGTAAACATTTGCGCATCGGAATCGAGAGTGTATAAAGTAAGTTTAATTTGGTCTGGTTTACCATAATTTACTTTATTTTTATCATGATCAGATTATTGACTCTGCACCTAATTACGTGTGGTACCTTACCAATACCCTGCTTCCCTTTGCTATGATGTCGAGACTACTATTCCTCGAGTCGGTTTCATTCGACGAAAACGCAGCTCTCTATACTCCACCCATCGTCGTTCAGGTAAGATTCAATTTCAAACCAAAAAAAAGGGAATTTCAGTCAAACTCCTTGCAAGGAACCACGGTAACTGCGTTCACAGCCGCTTTCAGCGCAGTATGCTATGCCATAATGCTAAGAAAGATCAAGACTCTCAAGAATAAGTTGTGAGTTTGACTGCAACTCTATGCTCCAGAGAATGGTGATATGAAATGTTGCAGAACTGCCAGCAACTATCGAATGGAGAAGGGATATACGCTAGTGGGATTCGCGCTATTCCTTGCTCAATGTGCCATGACCACATCCTACTTGATAATAGCTTTCGCTGCGAATGATAATGCAAGTTATTTCTTTCTTGCGACAATTTGGTTTGGACGTTTTGGTGATATCGCGCAGTTTAGATGCCCCTCGTCAACACCATAAGACGCATCTACATCCTCCCTGCGTTGCTTCTCACATTTATCAATCCGTGGATGCTGACATTGACCAATAGGACTCTGCGCAGACAGTGAGTAGAGAATGGCTTGGCAAGAAATGACGATTTCTTGCGAAACCATCCCTAGTAGAGAATCAGTGTGAGGACGCAAAATAAGAAGATACCCTTCGTATGTGAGATCAAATAATGCCAATTAGAGAACAAATTCCTTTCCTTTTGAATAAAATGTGCCTTATTTCAGCATGTTTGGACAGCAGGCGAAGGCGGTCTCGTAATCTTTCACATCTAACGTCACACCTGAATCAGAACACGTCCAACCAATTCAGAAGTTTAAATGAATTATTTGTCTGATTTATTTATTCGACCAATTTATACGAACAATTGAGATACTCGTTGGACAAAATAAATCAATTAATAAAAAGCACTTATTAGAGGAACTTCATGCCATCTCAAACTTCTCATCTTCTCTTGAGACGTGCTTGATCTTCAAGTAGCGGCTGTCGGCTGAAACAGATTAACTTTTACGTTTGGGTCGTTTTGGCGGCGCGGAAGCAAAAAAAAGAAATCTAGATAACTCACCCTCCACAGCATAGTCCTGGTAGGTGTAAGCCATAAGCCTGCCCTCAGCATAGTCATTGTTGCAAGTAGTTGTGAACCACACGTCCTTGCCGAGGAGGGGCAGACACTGGAATGAGATTGCGTGTTTTTATATAGAAAGTCTCATCTAGATCAGATGTTATCTTATCGTAAGCAACTTAAGATTCCAAAGAATCTTGGAAAACGTTCCTAACCTCTCTCAACACATTTGCATTCTTGCTCGACAGGTACTCCGGGTACCACTGATTGTGGATGCTCAGCTTGTCGAGAGTCCTACTGAACATCTTAAGGAACACAGGCGCCCAATGCTCGTCCTTCACTCCGAAGAAGAATCGACTGGTGCAGTCAATAGCAAAGTCGGCCGATTGATAGATTTGAAGCGATATGAGAAGGCGGGAAAGGGAGAGGAGGATCTTGACTGAAATGTTCATACTTTACAAAAGGTAAGGTAAAGGTTGCCCCTTTAATCTAGGCACAAGCCACTGCTAGGCCAGCGGTTATATTACAGGAAAATTCAGTCCGGACTCCGGAGGGCCTAATCTCTTCTTCGGACCTTCTTTACCGCCGTAACCTAGTAACTACCAGAATAATACTTTGCAATGACATAAAAAAAGGAGAACGTTTACCGGGATCCTTCACCGCAACCTTTGCCACATGCAGTGACAATTGCTCCACGCGGTGCTTGCAAACAGCCATTTTAAGACGACATCTGAAATGTATTTCTCTCTCAATCAAACACTATTTTGCGAGTATGGATTAAAATAGCTTACCCATCGCTCTCCGAAAGCTTCTCCGCCCAGATTTTCAACTTTCCAAATTGGCATCTGTTGAGTAGACGAGGAATGTGGTCGTTGTCGAAGCATTCATCGATTTCCACTGTTCCGATTCGGCTTCCTATAATTTGCATGTCAATAATTGTGGCCTTCTCATATTATCTCACCGGGTCTCATGATCATAATGTGAAAACGCTTGCCGATAATCAGTCCAAGAATCTCCGGCACGCTGCGGTTGTTGACGGTAGGATCAAAGTCCAGGCGATACTCCTAGACATGATCATCATTCATTCAAAACTCGTTCAAAGTTATACTTACCATCACTTTCTTCCCCACTGTCCTCTCGAGACGATCACACATGTCCGATCGCAGTTTTTGAAGCTTAACGCGCAGCTCGAAAAGGTTCGACTTCTTCTTGGGAATCTCCAGAGTGACAATGATGGCGCAGGGAGAGCATTCCTGAAAAAGTTCGACATTTCATGACCTCGAGGCAAACTATATAAAGAATATCACCTCAGCAGCTTTTCCGATTCTCAGTTTGTCCACAAACTGGATCGTTTCGAGCAGCACTGCATACTCATCCACGCGCGATTGGAGCTTGCGGGAGGCCTGAAAGTTAAGTATCATCTTCTGCTGCGGACTATGATTTTTTTTTCATTTTATCAACGTACCAATCTCAGCTTCGCCGCTGTCTGCGGCACGTACTCGACGATCCTCCGGAAGAGTACGATAGGAAGCTTTTCAAGAGGCGAGAGGTCATCTTCTACTGTGGTATGATCAACGTTGTCTTCCACATCAGTATTCTCGTGTTCGTCTATGAGTGAGTGGTCATTAGTTGGAGCAGAATCCACTTTGTCGTTCACATCCACGTCATGGTCGACATCAGACTTCTCGTTGTGGTTGATGTCGACGTCGGGATCGACAGCGGAGATGAGGAGGGATGCGGTCATGATGAAATCTATAGTACTATCAGTTTAATATAGTGCAAATATTCTAGGAAACTTGAATTGTACTAGAATACGAGAGGAGGGATTCAGTTATGATCAATGCTGAATAATGAATTGCAAAACAAATAATTGATCGGGCGAAAAGTTAATATGAATTGACTGTGACGGAGGATTAATGCTGACAACTAGAGAGCCATATAAAGCGACGCTTCATTCTCATTACGAAATGAGAAGGCGAGCATTGCCACTGGGTTGCAAGAGAAAAGAGATTTATTTGGCCTCACAATGACCCGGCGCAATATATACAAGCCTACTTTGATGGCGTTACTCTTCAAGCAGTGCCAATACCGCTATACGTGTATACCGTTGTATGACTCCGTAAAACTGATGCAAACATATAAATGTTTGCTGGTGCAAAACAAAGAATTCTCACGCTCGTTCACTATAAAACGCCATCGAATTCGATTTAGCTTCATTCGGAGATGAAGCTTCTTATTCTCCTCTCAATTCTTCTATTCCTTGTGGATGCTCAGAACACGAATTATCGTTTCGTCAAGCCTTCACCCTTCATGAAGAAAATGATTCTGGTCTTTTTTAACAATCTTGATTTTTCAGATTTAAATATGCCCAAACTTATACCCTTTCAGAAAATCTCAGACTATGCTATGGAAAATCTCGAGCGCGACAACCAATCGAGCGATCCTTATGCAGGAGTCGCGAGAGTCGGGTTTGTTTTCATTATTTATGTTTTTAAAAACAAACAATTCATTTCAAAATTAAGATGTGTCTACGTGTTCTGCCATTACGAAGACAAAAATGGATGCTTCAAAGAATGCGAAAACTTCGAAAAACAATGGAATAAGGATAAGGTAAGATCGTGCACTTTTGCTTGAAAGTTGTTATCAATTCCGAAGATTCGCGAGGAGACTCCCAACTTTCAAGATTGCAAACTATCCCTGATCCAGGACGAGAAAAGTTGCGTTAACAAGTATGCCAATTTTTGTAATCAACAATCTCTCTCATTTTTATCAGCTGTTTGGATATATCAATCAAGAATGAGCAATCCACGAAAGTTTGCTCTTCCCTCTGCACCATTCTCTTCTCCTTCCCGACCAAAGAACGAGTGGAATATCAGAAGGAAACCGAGTACTATTGCTACAACGAACCCTCCAGATTCTACCTTCCTTTTGTTTGAGCAATAAAGATAAATCAATTATCATGTATGTGAAAATCGTGTGGAAATTTCCATTTCAATGGCAAACGGCATTTGAGCAAATCGAAACAATACTATTTTTTCACTTCCTTTGCATTTCCAATGAAAAGTTTGAACATTAAAAATCATCATTGCAAGTAATAGATAAGAGCTGGTAAAAAAGAACATGAAAGCAGGAAACAGCGCAATTCCTCGTTTTCTATGTTGTTGTTAGCTGATTCATTGCTTCTTTGTGTGCTAAAATGAAACATCCTCTTCTTCCAACTGTTAGGCAGCATTCTTTTTCTCGTTTTCCGAGACGAGATACGTCGGAAAATGAAACTCGTTCTTATCTACTGTTTAGTGTTAACAGTAGTGCATTATGTGTCCTCGGAAAATCCAACCTTGGATACGGGTATGTCGTTTTCACTTTACATGAATTGCGTATTTATCACAGGAACACATTGCCCTGAATCTTATTCATCGATGGTTGAAAAGGGAGAAGCCTGGTGCTACATCTATCTCTCAGAAGGAGGACAGAATTTCAGTGTTAGTGAACGTATTGAACGCCATGTGAGGCCGTTCGCTTACGGTAAAATAAATGGCAGGAGCAGATAAAGACATCGAAATGTCTGAAAAGTTGAAAAAACATAAAAAGCGACGATCGAAATCGCATTTTTGGCCAAGCACATCCCTGGAGCGCGGAGGGGGCATATTGCTAAAGCGACCTCACCAGCGTGTAGAGGGTCAAAAATAACTCTTAGAGCCAACTTTTCAGACATTTTGATTTTTACCTGTTCCCGACTACCGTTGAACCTTGTTGAGCGTTACGCAAACGGCATCATATGTGATTGTTAAAAAAGGAATAATAAAGGTTTATTTGTTTAGAATTCTGAAGAATTGTGCAATGCTAGAGGAGACACTCTTCCTATTCCTACTTCCGAAAAAGAATGTTAGAAATGAAAAAGAAGAATGTTTAGTTAGAGTTACTTTAAATTTAGGTGCTCAAGAGATTTCTGACGTTGGGTCATTCTTCATGGATTGCGTTAGACTGCAATAGGGGTGAGAAAGCTTCTTTTTTTCCGCAATAGAGTCTTTAAATCGAATAAAACTCTCAAAAAAGGCAGAACATATCTTTAAATAAACATTCCGTTAGAAAATGTTCACCCTGGTGTGAAGTCAACATTTGAGTTAATTTCTACTTTCTGAAGAATTATTCCTGAGAACTATAAAATTCCCGGGATTATCTCCAAAAAAAGGTTTATGCAAAAAAATCCGGACAATTAAGTATCTACTTCCGGTTGTGCTATTATGCTTGAAATTTCGAGTTTTGATGTCCCAGCTGTTCCTGGAATGGGAATTTCCTGTTCCTGCGAAAAAAAGCCACCGCGCCTCGCGCCAAAAAGGGTTATGCTAACATTCAAACCAAGCACTTTTTCCTTTCCAGAGACCAACAGATGGATGTGGCTGGATGGTATCGAGTTCAACAGAGCATTTTTCATGATTTCGAAAATATTGTGCCGAAGTCATGCTCTAACTCGAGCATCCGATTCACTATTTCAAGAAGATATGAGAAACACGAAGTTGAAACACGAAGAGGGGACCGGTTCGGCCGAGATGCGGAATAGGGAATGAGAGGGAAATTGATGCGGAATTGCGGAATAAATTCCGTATAGAAAACCCTATTATCCACCTGATCAGGTGGAATGTTTTTTCGAGAAATGGTTTTGTTCACCTGATATTCTCGAGAATAGTTGTGTGTCACCTAAAATATTAGCGAAGAATATTATATATATCTCTGAAACTCACTCCGCACTCCCCTCTTCCACCACTAATTCCATACAGAGGGACGATAAATGGGCGGCCTAATGAATTCAGGTGACACAAAACTATTTTCCTCTTATTCCGCGTCGACCTGTAGGATTGGCGCCGGCAGAAATGATTTCCTATTCGATAAGGTCACCTATTCACCGCCAAACGAGTGAACCCTACAAAAACCATCCATGTGTTAGCCAATCTCATTTCATGTAAAACTCAACCATTCTTCCCGGAAGCTCCTGCTTTTTTTGTTCATATTGGCTTGTCCAATTTCCGAATAATAACGAAGATCTATGAACAATTTGATAGTTATCGTGCGTATATGGCAAAACCCCTTTTACGCAGACTCTTCAGCATTCCAATGTTGACTGCAATTCACAGGAGCCGTGCAAGAGCGGCATCTTCCCGAAGGCAGTGGCCGGACTATGATGGAGACGAGTGATCTGAGGACTGGAGGAGGCACCATTCTTGTCGCCGTCAAGATGTTACGCAGTAAGTCAGCGTGAAACTGAAAAGAAGAATTTTTTCGGTAGAGTTGTAAAATTGTGCAATACGATTTGCAGCACGTGATTCTGTTGACATTTTACATTGACATTTTTACAACAACTTTATTAGCTAGTTATTGATGGGTTCTTTTGTGTTTCTGTATGAATATATTAAATAAATAATATCTCCAGAGATTGAAAAGATGTAACTTTATAATCGTATAATTGATTGAAATGAAGAATACATTCTCAGAATACTCCACCAGATTTGACGAGATTCAATTTCATGATGAAATAGCTCAAATGAAAAGAATTGGCTATCACCAGCGATTCGGTGAGGATTTATTATTTAAAATTATTATTTGAAAGTATATTATCGAGATGGGAGAAATATTCGTTCAAAACTAAACATTTGCAGTTAACATTCTCGCAAGTGCTACGGAATCCCAACCAGTTTTATTGATAACGCAATATTGCTCCAATGGTTGTCTGCTTCAGTACATGCGAGATCGGTGAGTCACTACAAAATAGAGCTATGCGGTTCGGAAAAATGAAGTAGTAATAGCAATAGAATAGCAATGGTTTCAGAAGACATGCTAGCCCTGCTGAAGGTACTTCGAGGGATAGCGAAGACGCCATATCTCACGAGAAGAAACTGGCATTCTCCATTCACATTGCTGAAGGACTAGTAAGATTTAAGAAGATGCTAGATTTAAACCATACAATGCTTGAAAACTCAATTCAAATTCTACTAGATGTCCATTTGTCTGTTCAGGAGTATCTGAGCACTCATGGGTACGTCCATCGGGACATAGCGTCACGCAACGTATTGGTCGATCACAAAGAATGTTGTAAGGTCCGCTCAATTACTGTTGCGGTGTGAAAATAAAGAAGATTACAGTTAGGGGACTTCGGTCTTTGTCGAGAAGTGAGGAAGGAAGATGAACACTACCTATCTCGAGTGAGCTATTACTACATGATTGAAATTAAAATACTCATCAGTTACAGAAAAAAAAGGAAAAAAATTGCGAATCAATCATTTCAGGGAGGCCGTCTTCCGCATAAGTGGATGAGCCCGGAAGCGTTGGAGAAGAACAAATTCTCCCCGGCGAGCGACGCGTAAATTTTTTTAGACATCTGATCCATCAACAAGCGATATAAACATGAGTGTGATGCCATAAAATTCAATTTTTTTAGGTGGTCGTTCGGCATTCTCTTGTACGAGATCGCCACTCTCGGCGCCACGCCCTACCCCGATTGGCTGGTATCGGAGCTGCTGCCGAGACTGAAAGGAGGCGAGAGGATGGAACGACCGCTCGAAGGATGCACTGATGAAATGTATGCGCACTATTGAGCAGTCATTTCTTCACTAGCACTCGCAACTCCTTAAATTTGAAGGTACGAATTGATGCTGCGATGCTGGAGGACCGACCCCGAAGGTCGGCCTGATTTCTCGGCCGTGATAGCCGATTTGACGCAACAGATGCGAAGGGTGAGCAAACTTCGCCATTTCTGCACAATCGATTCCGGGGTGCATGGTTGAAAGGTAAGGTTTTTGTCTCGGGAACGTTCACGTCGGAACGTTTTGAACAATGGAGTTCTGGAACTTGATTTAATAAAAATTCACCCAAAAAGTTCCGATATGAACGTTTCCGAGAAATAACTTTTCAACAGTGCGCCAATTCCTATCACTGATTTCCATCAGTGATGAAACTCATCTAGTCATGTGCAAAGCGCATGCAAACTAAAGATGCATTAATAAATCTTCCAAAAATGTTTTTAAGGAAACTCCTGATAATGACCACATGGAGTTGGTGGATCGATCTGACTGAGGAACTGACACGAAACGAGCAACACTCAATGATCGAGAATCAGTTATCACTATTATGATGTCGATATTTACGTTCAATAAACTATTTCGATTGATTGGGTCTCTGTTGTAGACATTTGCAGAAATAGTTATCGATTCTACCGAATGGGAATGGACAGAGGAAATGCTAGACTAGACTCTCCTCCGGGTAACTCCACAAGTACCGATCAATCCTGCCCCGACAACTCGGACAGCCATTGATCCACTGAGTGAACATAAGGCGGGTAGTAACAACGAAGGGGAACTTATTCTCGTCGAACTGCCCCAGTAGTCTCCAACTGCTACTGTGAACGGACACTAGATGATGTGTCGAGACAAAAATCAGAACCATTGCATAAGAACAGCAAAATTTATCACACATACACATATACAATTTTAAAGAGGGGCACACCCAATAATCTCCTTCGTCTTGAATACCGACCCATCATAGCAGACGATTCGAATTGTTCCTTCGGCACCCAAGATGTTAAAATTAGGGAGTGACCTAAACGCGACATGATCAGCGAAACGAGAGGGACAACTGACTACAATCCAATTATAGAATCGAATGCTCATGCTTCGTTGATGCGCTTTGAAGGCTTTCGTTCTCATCATTGAATGAAATTGAGCGAGAGTAGACCGATGTAAAGAGGCGGATCATAATTAACACTTGTAGACCTCAACTTTAAAATAAATACACGACGATACGACGGCTCAACAAGGGTACTAGACATTCAAGAAACAAATAAGTTCTTGGAATATTATGAATACAAAAGTTTGGCCTAGAACGGTGCCCCCACGACATGTCACAATTTTTCTGGAAGCGTTACTCTTGGAAAAATAATTTTGGAAAAGTTTTAAAGGCAAGCTTCACTCTAGAATTGCCTTTTGAAAAAACCCCGTTTTGTCAAGATTTTTCTGTCACCGCTACTTTGGAAAAGACGGCGTGGAATGATAAGATGGCAATTGAGATTTTCAAATGGATCAATTTCGCCCAAAATGTTCGTCTAGTTATGCTAATCAAGCTATATTTTCAGAAATACATTTCCGTACATTCAGTTTCCAGA
>LS585814.1:97526-112594 GCA_900490775.1 Pristionchus maxplancki
GGTCGCACCATTTTTTAATTATGAATTTTTCATTTTTAAAGTTTGAAGCCCCGCCCCTTTTTGGCTAAATGAGATATGGCCATATAATGTCCCATTTGATGATGAGGACCCATGGGGGTATCCCCAAAGTTGTTTTGGTGGGGATCTGAGATGTCGATGTCCGGCCTATCCTGGAATCTTACCTAGCCGGTCTCTTAAAGAAGGAGGGGTGCGAAACGGCAACTATGCCAGAGGGTATATCCGCGCTCTCTCCATTTCGCACGCTCTCTCGCCCGTTGCGTGGGATCAGGGTGATTTGGCACGCAGCCAACTCGCCATAACTCAGTTCAGAGATGAGATATCAACATGAGAGCTTCACGACGTTTGTTCGGGTTATCGATAGTAACAACACTGGGTTGTTAGATTAGTTACGAAAATATTCATATTTCTCCTTCTTTAAGTAACGGTCGCTGTACCGTTTGATAAAAATACGGGTTAGGATGAAGGGATATTGTACGAGCGATGCAATATGTTTCACAAAGTGCTATACTGCTTGAGGAGAGTTCTGAAAGTATTAATGGATACGATAGGGTACGTTAAAATATAATAATCGAGATTCATTCTCAGGTACGTCGAGGCCTTCCTCCAGCTGGGCACGAACATTCCCTGCTCGTCTCCTAGACACGCCAGTTCGGCTGGGAATATCTGCACGAATGTGAGTACGATAATTTGCAAGATCTCAAAATATAAATTCTACTGTGGTTGGTAGGGTTATTCGAGTTTGTCCATTAAAAGTTTCTGCTCGTCTCCTAAACACGCCAGTTCGGCTGGGAATATCTGCGCGAATGTGAATGTACTCTCGTCATTTATCATTGTTCGGTAATTGGAATTTGCTCTTGAATAATTTAATCGTCTTGAATGTTCAGCCGGGGACATCTGCACGAATGTAAGTGAAATACGTTCAATTATGTTTCACAAGTCAATCAACTATTCAAAGAATGGCGCGGATGTAATCAGTCCCCGATTTCCAGTCGAATAAACAAAAACGAACATCGATGTTATGAATGCCATCGGCCTCCCTTCATGCCTGACTACGCAGGTCACCGATTCCTCCTCCTGGTGTCCCTCGTCCTCCAATGAGAGAGTGAGGAGCATGCTACAGGGCAAGCAGACGTGGTGAGTAATTGGACAACATTTGTTTACCTTTCACTTTCATGCGGTGTATCTCTTCCACTTCACTAGTATTTCGTGTCTATAACTTTAATTGCGAGCTGCAGCGCTTCTAAATAAAATAGATAACATCACTGACTAAAAAGAGAATTTTGAAAACGATGCAGGACTTGGTTGGTTGATGCAAATGAAGGCCCTCAACATCTCTTGGACTGAAAAATCATCGATTCCAAATACGTTTCGCCAAGCACTCAATTGCCTGGTCTTTGTACTTGAAGTAGTTCCAAGTAGTCTCACGGTTGTAAACATATTGAAATAAAATATAGTTGGAGATCAAAGATCAAGTTCAGCCAGTTCTGCAACCTGTGCGGCACGCTCGACCGCAAAGATGTCGTTTCGGAGCTGCAACAGCAGGTTTTTTACCAATTTAATAAATATTTAACGATTCAAAACTACTCAAAAATTGAAAATGTTACCGTAATCGCCCAAGAGGAGAATGAGAATCGCGAACTGACTCCATTTCCAGGTCGTCAACGAGAGCGGCGACGAGAAGTGCGACACGAATGCAGACACGCAGACGGTCGCGTTCAGGGTACGGTAGATACGGTAGATTGGGGTACGGTAGTTTTGAAAACTCATTTGTCGATAATTCAATATGGTGTACCTGCAATCTTTGGTATACGGTAGTCGACATATTGCAGATGTGCACGCCCACCGAGTAGAAAGTCACTCCTCGATCACTGATAATGGTGTACTATCATGATCCAGAGTACGGTAATCGACAAATCTCAGATGTGCACGCCCACGGAGGAGGAGCTGCGAAGGAAGCACCCCGAGGCCGAGGACAAGATCAACGAGTACTGGCGGTGGATGAAGCAGGTAGGTTGTTGTTGTTATTATTGTTGTTGTTATTGTTATGTTGTTGTTGTTGTTGTTGTTATTTGTAATCAGGTGAGATGAGCAAGTGAGATGTGTTTCACAAGTATGTCAAAAGGCCAATGTGCAGAGAATGATCTTTTCTGCGTGTGGTTTTCAAAACAACAACAAAATGCAACTAATTCTCCAGTGAGCCGTTGTGCATGAGCAACGGGGTCGCGCACGGGCCATACTCTCACCGCGCCCAATTAGAAACTTTGCTGATTCATCTCAATGATATGTTTCACAATATCAACAAAGGGCCCACGGGCGAAGAGAAAACAGTATTGGACGGAAATTGATGATGAAAAAATGAATTCTTTAGCAATTCTAAAAATGCGTTAAATGACCGTAAAATTATCTGACAATGGTCAAACCAAGAAAAAAACAAATAATAAATAAAAACACTTCAGGGCGTCCTCACCGCCGTAGTTCACGTGCTGGACAGAGAAGAGATGGACGAGAACAAGATGCGACAGTGCAGGTTGATCTTTGATCGTTGATCTTTGATCTTTGGTCGATCCTCACTATTTCCTATTACTTCGCTTTGTTAAGAAATAAAATTGTGATTATTGCAGAACGCTCTGCTCGACGTACGAGAGAAAGAGGGGAGTTGGAGACAGCTACAAGGTTTGATCTTTGATCTTTAATCTTGGTGTCGCTTTTTCTACCCGCTTCAACTTAGTATTGTTTCGTAAGTACGACATGCGCCGGAAAAATCGCATTCCGCACTGTCGATGCGCATTTGATCAATTTGTGAAACGTAATCGAAACAACAATCACAACTCGTTGCAACGGATTTAGGAAATTGATGTAAGAACACAAACATTCCGACCTATCTGTTCAATCAAATGAGTGAGAGAATAGAGAGAAGAGGGGGTGGCCTAGAAGCAGAAGAGACGAAGTTCTTTCAGGCCACCCTGCTCAAGTCCATCGATAAGATGTGCACGCCCAAGGATGAGTACGCAGCATGTGTGATGCATACTTTGAAGTTCGATGTGGATGGGAATATTTAATTAATATTTAAAAACACTTTTTTATTTTTTTTTCTAGTATTTCTTCAATCGGTGTGTAATAAAGTTAGTTATCAAGATAATTCTTTGAAAAAGGTGAACCTGTGTGATGCACACTTTGAAGTTCGATGTGGATGGTATATCTTTTATCTTTGGTCATCGTGTATCACTTTTTAACTTATTCGTATTATCTGATGCACTGCAACAATCGGGATGTAATAAAGCAGTTTATCGCACAATAAAGCTAATTGGTAATTGTTTCCGCGTCTTCAAGTCGTTTTTTCGCCGATATTTGTGACGCGAGATCAGTAGCTACGCGCTCGACGGGCTTCTCTATGTCTGCGAATGAATTTGATTTGACATGGCACCTTGGTTGATTACAACACTAAAGCTGCCTCACCTCCGATCGGTGGCGAGCCGCAGCATGTTTGGTGAGCGTCTGGAATTATTATTTTCAGCAATTGCATTTGGCTCTATTCTTCAGAGGTCCCATGAAAGATTCCCGGTCCCAAAAAAATTTTCCGGTCCCAAAAATGGGCAAGAAAAGTTTCCCGGTCCCATCAGAGTTCCCCGGTCCCATGAAAGTTTCCCGGTCCCATAAATATTTCCCGGTCCCAAAATAGAGAGTGGAAATTTTCCCGGTTCCATCTCCCGGCCCCATCTTTTTTTCGTGCATTGGGGAGCTATTTTTTGTTGTTAGGCCGTGGAGGAACCGATACTTGAACCGGAACTGGTCATTTTATAACGGTCATTCTTGACATCACACGGCCGTATTGATTTCGAAATGAGCAATCTCATTCATTCATTCATTCATTCATTTATTTCCGTTATTATCATTTACAATAAGTTGCGAATAAGAGTTCCAGAAACGGAGGTCCGTCGAATAAATCGAATCGGTTGGGTTGCTTGGCAGCAAGGGTAGGGGGGGGGGGGGGGGGAGGGATCTCGCTCCCCAATGCACGGGAAAAGATGGGACCGGTCAATTTTTGCATTGGAAATGACCGGATTTTTTAAAGATCAATTTCACTAATCATAATATTGTTCAACTCTCACCTGTCTCTGCCGGACGATAGTCTCGCGTTGCTTGGCAGTTCGGTTGCTGCAAAAATCGGAATAACATAGAATAGGATTCTTTTTAAAAATGCGAAATGAAGAGAACAAGTAACAGCAAATACATCAGCTCACCACCAACAGAAATTGCCATCAGCAAGCACGCAACGAGAGCGAAGAGGGAGAACCGCATGAGTGAAAGTGAATGAGGGAGTAAGGGTCAGTGATGGTCAAAGAAGGTAATGGTCAGAGAAGAAACACTTACCTCTATGACTCTCCTATTTCATAGCGCTCTCTCTTCAATCAGAGAAGCGAGAGGGTGTGGAGAATTGAGAGAAACACTCATATACCTGCAGTGAAACTGCCTTTGTACCAGTTCTGAGAGGCGCGCGCTCTCACTTTCATTGTTCACCCACGCTCAATTGCGTTTGATGAGAACATTGTGGCATAAAAATCTCTTCATGATGTTCAAGACGAAATGTTGATATTGGAATATTGGACACGAATTTATCATTAACAATTTAAACAATTTTCCAAATTTTCCACTCTGCGTCTTCAGTTTCCACCGGCAGGGTTGAGGAAGGCGTGGGGAGGCTGTGATCGTCTGAGAAAAGGGGATTTATTATGTTTTGATGATAACACGGGTCTCCTGTAAGAATGTAGGAATGCCTGCTGCCAGAAAATATTTTGTGATTCCGATTTCGATGAAAGTTGGTTAGTAGGTCACATATAGGGACTCTTTAAGATCTATCCACTTGTTTTGGTCAAATTGTGAAATTATCGATTTTTTTGATCTACCACTTCAAAGTGTCATAACTCGGTTCATTTTGGTCGCACCGCGAGCTAGTCGATACCATTGTGTTCGTATCTACGAGCTCTACAAATACCTCCAGAAGACCCATTGTTTTGGAAGCCGTTTTCAAAATGAAAATTATGGAAAACATATTTTTCGACCACTAATCATTATTTTTCAAAAAAAATTCCTCTTGAACCCATCGATTTTATTGGCCTGGTATATTCTCTAGACCATATTTGAGGTCGCTAAGACGGTCGTTTGTTGTTTCACCTACCCCTCACTATAGCTACCCTGTATAGGAACTCGGACATAGTCGTTTTTTTCTGAAAATTTGAATTGATCATAAATCGCTTTAAAATGGTCCAATCGGAATTTTTAAAAAAGCAAAATGTAGCTTTTCTCAAGACAAAAAAGAAAGGTCTTACTGACAGAAACCATAGGATCAGCCGTTTTCAAGTAAAATTACAAAAACCTAAAAATTAGCCTATTTTCGCCGGGTTTGTCCGTTTTTCTGCATCACCAAGTAAATGTATCGTTCTGAAAAACAAGTACTTTATATTTAGGACATCTGCTTTGATAACTTTAAGTATTCTGCATACATGAATGATCATAATTTAACATTCAGTAACAGGTTGAGCATGTTCTCGTTTTCACAGTGAATATGCATCATATTTTCAAAGTGCTGGATGTGTTGCTTTATCCAAAAAAAGTTTCAGTAATCATTAATGGAAGTCTTCTATCAAGTACTTGCTTTTCAGAACGATACATTTACTTGCTGATGCAGAAAAACGGACAAACCCGGCGAAAATAGGCTAATTTTTAGGTTTTTGTAATTTTACTTGAAAACGGCTGATCCTATGGTTTCTGTCAGTAAGACCTTTCTTTTTTGTCTTGAGAAAAGCTACATTTTGCTTTTTTTAAAATTCCGATTGGACCATTTTAAAGCGATTTATGATCTATTCAAATTTTCAGAAAAAAACGACTATGTCCGAGTTCCTATACAGGGTAGCTATAGTGAGGGGTAGGTGATACAACAAACGACCGACATAGCGACCTCAAATATGGTCTAGAGAATATACCAGGCCAATAAAATCGATGGGTTCAAGAGGAAATGTTTTTGAAAAATAATGATTAGTGGTCGAAAAATATGTTTTTCATAATTTTCATTTTGAAAACGGCTTCCAAAACAATGGGTCTTCGGGAAGTATTTGTAGAGCTCGTAGATACGAACACAATGGTATCGACTAGCTCGCGGTGCGACCAAAATGAACCGAGTTATGGCACTTTGAAGTGGTAGATCAAAAAAATCGATAATTTCACAATTTGACCAAAACAAGTGGATAGATCTTAAAGAGTCCCTATATGTGACCTACTAACCAACTTTCATCGAAATCGGAATCACAAAATATTTTCTGGCGGCAAAAGAAGGACTTTTTCCTACACTTTTACAGGAGATCCGTGATAAGGTAACGGCAGAAATGAGGTAATAAGGGAGATACAAGTCGATGAATGGCCTGACTCTCTCATTTCGCCACGCTCTCTTGTATCTCCGACCGACAAGAGATTGTGGCGAAATGAGAGAGTCAGGATATGAGGCCGTTTGCGGGAGAGTCGAGCAAATCCGCCTAAGTCTGGCACAGCTCAAAAAGGTCGATTCTCTGAAACTCTGGGTTTTGGGGTTCTCGAGGGTGCTGATGACGATGAACATACTCATTTTCCATATTGAGCCACCGTTGGCTCCAGATGACGTCGCGTCGAAAACGGGTTTTGTGGAATTTCTCCGTCCACTAGGTCGCTAAAATTAAAGGAGGACGAAACTCAAACATTGGAAGAGCCAATTCCCTGTGCGATCAGGGCGAGATACTGTGGGGAGGAGAGAGAGAAGGGAAGCGGGTGAGAGCGGTAGAGTACACTAGAGTGAGGAGTCTCTCCCACCCTCTTCCCTTCTCTGCGTCTCTACCCTCTCTTTGCACCGCGCATCTTGAATTTGCCTGTGCCCTGTATAAACTTTGAGCGCGCTTTTCTCGTTCCATAGTAAAGCTAGAAGGTTCTAGTTTTCGAATGTCTCCTGTACTTTGAGGGACCCACCTAACCAGGTGATCAGACTTGCCCGGAAAATATTGAGTTTAGTCCTCCTTTAAGTGAAAATGTTTCCCGGAGTAGTTTTTGATGCTGATCACGACTGACTAATTTATTTTTCTTAATATATTTTCATAATTTTTAAAAATACAACTTTTCGCTACGTTAATCCTGTGCAAAACCACATACATAGATCGGACCGGCGTGAAGAGAGGATTCCAAATCTATAATTTCATATGAATACAAGGTAGGGACTGCGAGAAAATCGACTTACAGTACAGCTCTCTTGTAAGTAGATTTGACGATCCTTTTCTTTTGCTTTGATCTACCCTAGTCTCTCCGTATCGATTCCCTCCCCGTCTGTCTGTCTGTCTGCGCCCTCTCCTTTCCCTGTACTCTCTTCCCTTTCTCTCTCGAGAGACTCGGGTAGATCAAAGGAATCCAATAATCAAGGGAACGATGGACAGTTTTAATTACAAGACAGATGTACAGTAAGTCGATTTTCTCGCAGTCCCTACCTTGTATTCATATGAAATTATAGATTTGGAATCCTCTCTTCACGCCGGTCCGATCTATGTAAGTGGTTTTGCACAGGATTAATGTAGCGAAAAGTTGTATTTATAAAAATTATGAAAACATTTTAAGAAAAATAAATTAGTCAGTCGTGATGAGCATCAAAAACTACCCCGGGAAACATTTTCACTTAATTTTAGCGACCTCGTGGACGGAGAAATTCCACAAAACCCGTTTTAGACGCGACGTCATCTGGAGCCAACGGTGGCTCAATATGGAAAATGAGTATGTTCATCGTCATTAGCACCCTCGAGAACCCCAAAACCCAGAGTTTCAGAGAATCGACCTTTTTGAGCTGTGCCAACCCTTGCTCGACTCTCTCGTGAACGGCCTCATATAGCTCAATAAGTCTTACCTGACTCGGCCGGTCTTTCCAACTCCCGGATCGCCTCTGTTGTCTCTGCGTTCACGAATGCGCGCGGGCGCGTGAGGAACTTGCGAGCGCCTGCAGTTTTGTACTGATTTCAAAGCAGGACTTCGTTTTTTTTCGTTCTTTGCCATTTTTCTGATTTTCGAAAGCATAAATCGGGATGAAAATCATACTTGGCTCTGCCGGACGACAGCCTCTGCTCGGTTACTGCAAAAATTAACCGGTTTTTAGCAAATAAAATGGAAAAATCGACGAAATTGTAAATAAACGGAATGAGAAAAGCCTAAACAATATAAAAAGCTCACCACCGAACGCCGTCGCAATTAGCATGCAAGCAAGTAGGAGGACGAAAATCAACTTCATTTTGCAGAATGAAAGACGAAATTGGGAGAACGGACGCTCTTATACTCTTTTTCACCCAAAGTATCGCCCACACATTGAAAACATTGTCTCTTCTTACTCCGTTCGCCCAACTCTCTCATTTGCAATGCTCTCTAGGTGGTCAGAGAAACGAGAGTGCATGCAAAAGTGAGAGAGTTTTTTCTTTCTCTCATTCGATATCGTATTTGTCGAATTGCATCTTCATCTAGCTCTTTACCAGGTCACTCGTTGAGAGATTGTAATAAACAAAGAGACGCTTGACCAGTGTATCGAATTCCCTTGCACAGCAGTCAAGGTCGCGCAGTTTGTGAGTGAACGGAGAGTGACCCTTCTTTTGTACCCATCAAAGCATTCATAATTAGCATTTATTACATAATGACTAGTATGTTATTACTAGAATCACAACATTTCACGAATACGGCTCATGCGTGTATTTTGGGTACTGACGCTTCACTCAGCACAGTCGTGTCGGTAATTATGCCTGTTGTCTTGTTCGCTTGCCTTTCCGCTAAAGAAAAGGGTTAAAACTGAAAGCAAAAACGCAATAATGTACTAATTGAACTATATTCTAACGGCTCTAGAGATCATGCAGAAAGAAAAGAGTCAGTAAGTAAAAGATAGTCGGGGGAGCTGGCTTACTTGTGTGCCCAAAGAAAGCGTCGTTCACCGGGTCACTCGACTCTTAAACAAATTTTATTTGTCAAGGAAGAAATAAATGTGGCTAATGTCCTAGTAAATTCAAACTCACGACAATACGCAGCTACAACAAGCATGATGGTCAAGAGAACGATAAGGAAGAGCCTCATGGATTCATAAATCTGCCTCGACAATGGGTTTTATCCACACGGGATGAATCACATAGTGAGCGAACGGAACACGATGTCAGTTCGATCAATTCGGCAAGGATCACTCTATCCGACTGTTCCCCCCATCCCCCATCAATTGGCCATCAAAACATCCACGCAGTGTACTAGGAGATGTTATTTATCAGTGAAATGTGTGTTCGAAACTCAGGGAGAGAATGTTAGAGGTAAACGGTAAAATCGAGGCATTATTCATATCCATCTCGAACATTTCCCATCAAAACATTAACGTAGTGCACGGCGAAGAAATTCGTCTTTATCACGTGAATTTGATTGAGTACAGGGACAAAAGAAGTGAGAGGTAGTCTGAATGGTAAAATCGAGTCATCATTCATTTCCCATGACGTCCAGCAGTGCTCGCTCCTCCGCCTCCCCCGCCTCCGCTGGTTTCATGTTCCGCTGGAGAACAATGATTAAAAATGTAAGCAAAACGAAGATAATTAATCCATTCTGTAGCGAAAAAGTTCATTCTTTGTTATCGCCGCCATTCGACACTGTTAAGCAAAATTACTGACCGGTAGGGCCCAAGAACGCGTGCTGGTTGATCTGATCGGCAGTGGGAATCTCTGAAAAAGTGTTGATTTACATTTTTAAGTGCGAAGAACTGCCTAATAACCTTTAAGTGAAACTTATCTCATCTGCCCTCTATTCTCTGATTATTTGAGCCGGTTTAGCGCTGCTAAATATTCATAGTAACACCAAAGGATCGATGTGCGGCCAGCCGAAATCATGGCGATCTCTAAAAGATCTCCAACTCGTAAACAGCGTCGAGAGCCGGTTCGATGATCATCAAAATATCATTGTGAGATCTCGAAAACAACCTTCTTAAAATATCCATGCTGGAGAAATCAGGACACAAATTAGGAACGATTCATTTATCACAAATTCTGGTGAAACTGTGTCAGTGTCGTTATCCGTAGCCTCCACGTTTCGCCCGCCCTTGGATCTCAGCGGCAACTTCTTGAGCTGCAGCAGCATCCTCGACAGCTGCAGCACGCTTGTGCGGCGCCTTGGCTGCGGTGGCTGCAAGAACGGAGGTTAGAAAAGGAGAAGAAGCTTCTTCAATAATAGGTTACCCATCGGAGCCGCAGCACTCATTGCCTTGCTGGGCATCGGGGCGGCTGCAATGTTATCTTGAGAGAAGTCTAAAGAATCCAAGCTTACCACCGAACGCTGTAGCCAGTAGCATGCAACAGACGAGAAGAATCAGAAGGAACTTCATTGCCACGACTTGATCGCAGTGTTGGCATCAAGGCGTCATGCAGACTTTATACAGCAAGATGTTGATCTCTCGCCGCCAGTGAGAACGTGCAAAAAACGACAGGGCAATCCATGTACTGGAAAATGGACTGTCTACGCACTCGGGTCGAGATCTTCGTCTCTTCTCATCTCACAGTCTCTTGCTCCATCTGACAAGAGATGGAAAGGGTGTAACTCGTATTACAAGTTCAACAACGCACCCAGATCACAGACTGTCGAAAATATCTGCAATTGATGTTACGCTATTCGCCCAATTGCCCCCAGAGACGAGTACTCGAGTGTGATTCCGATAAACAGCCATGATTCAGTGTTGATTAAATGTTTTGATTATGTGCTCCGAATCATACCGTAGATATGTTCTTGTGTCATGTGAATGCGAATGTAGTAATGGAAATCTTCATACATTTGCTCTTGTATCGTTGTTTGTCTTAATCTTTCAATAAGAATCTTTTATCAATTTCTTGAGAATATTAATCATCACACTTCATGTACTTCATGCTGGTCGACCCGGTGTCGATCAGGTACCGACCAACGTTGTAGACGCCCTGAAAGATTGGAAGAATAGTTAGAGGATTTCCATGTTAGGCGGATTTTGCCACTTCCCAGAAGTTCGCGTTCATGAATTATCAGAGAGGCTATATCGCACGCGCGTGGTAGATTACCGGGCTACCGAGTAGGTGTTCTACCACTAAGTGTAAACTAGCGACTATCGAGTTATTCATTCCCCCTTCACTGCTGTTTGAAAAGCGAAGATTACAAGATAGGGTATGCCACGAGAGATGACACATGCTACAGCGAGCGTGAGAAAATGATTATTTGCGGAATTTGCAAAAAAATGTAAAGCCAACAAACCTTTTCATGGTCTTCAACGTAGTGCTGGTCTTTCGGAATTCTTATCTGTTCGATGACATACTGGCAGTTCTTCCTCCCATACTTGACGAGTTTGTCGCATCTGAAATAGTTTCGAAAATCGATCAATTTAAATCGTAAAGACTCACTGAGTGTGATAGCCACTGTTAATGCATTGGTCGTAGATCGGTCCAGAGCAGGGAAACCACATGTCCACGAAGAAGATGGTCGGGCCGATCTAAAAGATCGAACTATGGTTATCCTGTCAGTATCGTGCGTTTCTAATGCTCAGCAAAGTCACTACGGTGTTTAGCAAAAGTTCTGTGTTTCCCGCCCACCTTCCTATCTGGGCGCCCTGGAACGCTTTAATCGCTGTTTGCTCGCACGTTTTCGCGACTTGTTTTATCAATTGCTTGCGCGATTAAGGCTTTGTTTTTGTGTGTAAGACAAAAATAAATGCAAAAAATAAGCCAAAAACTCAGCAAAACGAAAGTGGGCGGAGCCCGAAAACGCAACGCGTGTGCTTGCTCCGCCCCCTTTCGTTTTCGAACGACTGGAACCGAATTCGCACTACCGGAACCGGAATTATATTCTCACGATAAGAAAAGGGTGAAATAGTCCCACCGCCTCATCCTCCACTCCCTCCAAGTAGTATTCTCCATTGTCCGATGTGTAAGTCACGTTCAACTGGTCGTTGGCGTTCGTAAAATAGTTTCTAAATTCCGTGAAACGATGAAAAAGTGCTCACTCAGATCCCATTCCATCATTCTCATTCTAAGTCCAGCAATGGGTTTCTTCCCATTGGCAGTTACACAGTCGATTCCGCCTTTGGTGGCGACCTGCATTGAGTAATTCAGGCCCTGGTTCGGCTCCAGGGCGGTGCATTAATCTTTTTTTGCATACCTTGACAGCTTCCGAACAAACAACGTTGACAAGAAGGCAGAGAGCGATGAAACGAAACATTTCTTCGATGGAAATTGATAGAAGCTGGGGATTTTATATTGCTCTTGAGTGATTCAGAATGTGAAGATGCGTTGCAAGATCACAACATCTTTATCAATTTGTTCTATGGCAATCACAAATATCGGTCGGTATGAATATCATGTAGATTGCCGGCCCATCAGAGCGTTACCACCTGAGATGAATAAATTAGTATTATTATTATCGGACTATGTATACACTGTTATACTAAGTATACTAAGTAGAGTTCCCATAGAATGACGAAGAGAACGACGATAATACAGAGGAAGATCCCAACCGCAACCGTCTCTTCTTCTGGTAATGGAAATGATCAATACGCAGTTGCTCATAGGATCATGTAACGTTTATGAACTCGCGATGGGAGACGTTTAGACCCCCCCCCCCGACTGCAGCTTAGAGCGTTTTAGAAGCTAAAACCCCGTGAAAGGCTTACATAACGGTAATCACTCACTATTTACTTCTTCCATTTCTCGCCTGAAGTGATCCTCGTCTGAAAATCGGCTGACTTCAAGCTACTTTTTTCTCAAACAGAACGGAAATCACGCGAATAGCTCTTTGCCTTTTCGATAATGGGTTAGAGAGTATAGGAATAGGATCATAATGAATGAATTCACCTTCGACGACCCATCCTGTTGGTTTAGAGAAGTAACGTTCGAGGCTGTTGCGATTCATGGAGTCTATTGGAGAAGGGAAGAGTCGACTGAGCGCTGAGTCTTCCGTCCTGTTGCCAGAAGCAACCATTTGACGGGCCCCGGGAAAGGGAAAGAAACGTCAGAACGGCTTAGACGCTTTCCGGGATTCATGGAGACTACGAGGAAAAAATAGGATAGGAAAAAAAACGAATGTACGAATAGCGATATTTGTGTATCAACAATGCATGTGCATCTCATCGCAAACTACGAAAGGATCAATCACACTTTATGTACTTCTTGCTCATCAGCTCATTATCCACATAGAAACTCTCGATATTCGAGCAATCTTTCATCAATGTCTTTTTGGGGATGTTTGTGTAACAATTAGAATCATAGTCTTTTATCATTACAATACGAATCTCAATCGCACTGCATGTACGACTTGCTCATCGGCGTGCTATCGACAGTAACACGACCGAGGTTGTAGACGCCCTGCAAGATTGCAAAAGATTAATGCCCGGACCGGGAGTCGAACCGGGCGTTACGACTCTAAGGTGTGTGCGTGGAAAAACAGAGATTTTGCGCAAAATTTGCAAAAATGTGAATATAAAAGCTAAAACAAATCAATAATGTCGGCAAACCTTTTCAATATCCTTCTCAAAGTACTGGTCATTCGGAATGCGCACCATCTCCCTGACGTGATAGCAATTCTTATATCCATACTTGACGAATCCGTCGCATCTGAGTTATTCAAAAATATTTTCGATATTCGAAAAATTGATCGATCGAGGAAATAAAACCTCACTGCTTGTGGTAGGCGATGTTATTGCACTGCTCGTAGATCGGTCCAGAGCACGGGAACCAGAGGTCGATGAAGAAAACGGTCACCCCGATCTGCAATAAGTCGAAATATGTCGTTTTCATGTCAAAAATATGGCGAAGCCAAGACCTAAGACCGTACCGCCTCATCCTCCTCCCCCTCCAAGTAGTATTCGCCCTTGTCCGATGAGACGGTCACGTTCATCAAGTCGTTGGGGTTCACTGGAATGATTTTCTTCAATTTCGAACGTCAAGAAAGGGAGAAAACGTACTCAGATCCCATTCCATCAGCCTCATCTTGAGCCCAGCCACGGGCTTCTTTCCACTTGCAGTCAGACAGTCGATTCCGCCTTTAGTGGCGACCTGAGTATCAGTAAAATGTTCGGAGTGTACCGGGTTCGAATCTCTGCTGCACCAGAAAGCACAAATTGACCAGTTACTTACTCTGGAAATACCCGAGGAAACAACGGCGACGTTAAAAAGAAGGAGAAGAGCGAGAAAACGCGGCATTTTTCTGAAAGAAGTCGATTGAAACTGATATTTGCTTTGCATTTTTTGTGAATCAGCGTGTGAAAACGCATGTCAAATAAGTAACATTAAGCACAAGGTGGGGGGAACAAAATCGAAAGAAACAAATGTGAGAAAACGAAACTCACCGTTCCTCGAAGAAGGGAGAGGGAAGAATGAGACGCGGAAATGAGAATTGCGGAATTCAGAAATCATTCATCGATTTGCATATGAAATAAGGGGATTATGCCGGATTACGGAAAGACTGTGAAAAGGAATGGGAAGGGGGATTTTTCGCATGCGAGTAGTGTTCTTGAGCAAAACTTTATTACAGTAATCATATAATTACATGTTCGAGTGGATGTGGTATTCAGGTTCCAAGACCCGTCGTGGTATGGGCGTCTCACATAGTGTGAGTCTTGACATGAGCCTCGGTGTCTCTCTTTGTCTGCGGCTTGGTGACCTCGGCGTCGACTGAAAGATTGAGAATGAGATAAAGCTATCACATTGTTCATTTTCACCTGAGGGGTTGAGGGCAGCCTTCACTCCAGCCTCGGTGTCTCTCTTGGTGTGAGTCTTGGGCGCCTCGGCGGCGGCGTCTCTCTTGGTGTGGGCCTTGGGTGCCTCGGAATCAACTGTAAGATTGATCATTGGAATGTGCCACTCGATGGACCATTCTCACCTGAGGGGTTGAGGGCAGCCTTCACTCCAGCCTCGGTGTCTCTCTTGGTGTGAGTCTTGGGCGCCTCAGCGGCGGCGTCTCTCTTGGTGTGGGCCTTGGGTGCCTCTGCATCAACTGGAAGATTAAGAATTGGAAGATGTCACTCGATG
>LS585814.1:112694-130647 GCA_900490775.1 Pristionchus maxplancki
ATCAACTGGAAGATTAAGAATTGGAAGATGTCACTCGATGGAGAATTCTCACCTGAGGGGTTGAGGGCAGTCTTCACTCCAGCCTCGGTGTCTCTCTTGGTGTGAGTCTTAGGCGCCTCAGTGGCGGCGTCTCTCTTGGTGTGGGCCTTGGGTGCCTCGGCATCAACTGTAAGATTGATCATTGGAATGTGCCACTCGATGGACCATTCTCACCTGAGGGGTTGAGGGCAGCCTTCACTCCAGCCTCGGTGTCTCTCTTGGTGTGAGTCTTGGGCGCCTCAGCGGCGGCGTCTCTCTTGGTGTGGGCCTTGGGTGCTTCGGCATCAACTGGAAGATTCAGAATTGGAATATGTCACTCGATGGGCCATTCTAACCTGAGGAGATGAGACCACCCTGCGCTTCTGCCTCGGTGTCTCTCTTGGTGTGGGCCTTGGGTGCCTCGGAGTCAACTGGAAAATTGAGAATGAGATGAATCCATCACATGATTCCTTCTCACCTGAGGGGTTGAGGGCAGCCTTCACTCCAGCCTCGGTGTCTCTCTTAGTGATTTCCTTGCCGGCTTCGGGCGCTGCGTCTCTCTTCGTCGCCGCATGAGCGCCCTCGTTAGGGCCGGACTGATCGACGGCATGCGTCGTGCCGTGCCCTTCCTTGAGTGGGGCTGGAATCGCAAGGCTCGTTTACAGGCATTAGGCTCTAGAGTAGTCGACTACTGTAGGAACTATTGGCTCACCAGCGAAGGCAGTAGCCAGGAGAACAAGGAGAGAGAGCTGAAGCTTCATTGGATTGGAGAGAAGAGGCGGATGGAGGTAGCACCAGGAGCTATGGTTATATACCACCAGCTATCCCTTACCGATCTCTCGCCATCCCGCGCTCTCTCGAGCTATGCATCATAGCAGCATGAAATCACCGACCAAAACAGTCATCAAAATTCGTAATCAACCCAGGCTCCAACTCTCTTTCTCACATGCTGTATCGCCGGCTGGACAAGTTGAGTGATTGGAGGAAATTAAAAGTCCCAGACATTGCTCCCTTCATCACAACAAGCAGAGGGCGTTCAGCCGATGGATGGTGGTCATTCGAGAGGGCAAACACGTTTCTTTGGCTACTTCGCACAACAGATCGTCGACCTTGGGCTTCGCTAGAGTCGAAATGATCATGTCTCCTCGATCACTACGCTGTCTCGCTTCCATTACCTTCCAGACAGGCTCCTCCTTAGTATTCCTTTACATTCGTTTCTCCAATCACTAAGGGAGCATTCGAAATGGAGAGGAGACATTAACAGATGAAGGGATAGATGTGTGGGAGTATCCTCGCCCAATTGGCCGGCAACGCCGTTGCTAATTTGCAGAACAGGCTTTCGTGTAGCCTACGTATGCACAAGAGAAGCAAAGGTCGAAATACCAAGATAACATGTCCGGCGAAGAGATCTCGCACGCTGTTGCCCAAGCTGTTTTGATTCACCCTCCTCCTTTCACTCTCGTTTCTCTCGTCAGTGAGATCGAGTGTTGGAGAGAAGTGATCATGGCGCCTAGACGATCAACCTTCTAACGCTCTAATTTGGTAATGATCTCTCGCCGGTTAGAGAAGCGAGAGAGCACGCTAAAGTGAGAGAGTCAGACCATCCTTCGCCTAGACAGCGCACGTAGGAGTATCGTCGGCAAATTGAGCAACGTCGTTGCCAGTTGGCCGAAAGGATGGACAAACGTGTTTGATCTCGGCATACGTGATCGAGTTTCGAGGTGAGCTGGCGATATTTTGAACCCGCGCATAATCTAGTCAGCAATTCGGTGTACTTGACCTGCTAAAACTTGCTAGCACCTTGTTCGATTGTAGATCCGATCAGTGTTGAAGCCGTAGCCCACAGCTGTAGTTGTAACAGTTCCCGGTTGAGCGTCTACTATCCAAATGATATGTTCCCCACAGGATAGAAATTGTTTTGCTCGACCTGTCAAGACCCGTGTTCTAAATTGTGAGCACATTTTCTTTTTGACTATTCGAAATGTTGTATCTCCGGGTGGGAGAAGCGTGCGCCCACAATAGTTTGCTTTGTTGGACAATTTTCGCTGTTCTGATTATCTCTGAAAGCAGGTAAAACAAAATAAGAGTGTGTGAAACATATTTCTTCTTACACTGTTTTGCACGGCAACAAACATGATGAATAATGTGTGAAAATATATGTGTGGTATGTTGCTGTGCGGGAGAAATGGTTCAGGAGAGAATCTTTATCGTAATGCTCGGGAAACATCAGCACGAGAATCGAGGCAAAACCAGAAAGATTTTTAATTTTATTTGTATCTTTTTCCTCATTGGAAATCAGTACTACATTCTGTGACCTCTCCAAAAATTACAATTAGTGAAACATAACTGTTTGGTGCCATGTACTTAAAGAAGGAGGGATGCGAAACGGCAACTATGCCAGAGGGTATATCCGCACTCTCTTCATTTCGCACGCTCTTTCGCCCGTTGCCTGGGATCAGGGTGATTTGGCACGCAGCCAACTCGCCATAACTCAGTTCAGAGATGAGATAACAACATGAGAGCTTCACGACTTTTGTTCGGGTTATCAATAGTAACAACACTGGGTTGTTAGATTAGTTACGAAAATATTCATATTTCTCCTTCTTTAACTTCTCATCAAGATTTATCGGTTATTGATTACTCGAAGATCTCCGGAAGAACTCAACACTCGCCCATAGAGTCGAGGACGAGCATCGCGACAAGAACAGAGCGATTTTATGATTAACTTTTATTTTATTTTGTAGCGCCCACACTGAATGTACTGCACCATTCTATGAGCTGTGCAAGAAAACTACTCATGAAACATAACCGTTTTGAGCCTTGGTTTTTAAACTTTTTATCAATAATGATTTATCATTAGATGATCAGGGTTTTTGGCACTTTCCTCTCGCCTCGCCCATCGAGTCGATCAGGACGAGCATCGCGGCAAGACCGGAGAGGTTTCTGTCTCTCTTGTCGACGGTAGGGTAGAAGATGGGCAGCATCTTGAGGATGGCGGCGGAGGCCTCGTCCGGGGTGGTCTTGCACGCTTGGAAGTCGTCGTAGATCGCCTGAGGGTACGGTAGATAAGGTAGGAGATACGGTGGGTCAATCGATTAACTAAGGATACTGTAGTAGTGGATACGGTAGATCAATCGATTAAGGATATCGATTACAGTACCTTGAAAGCAGGGAAGAGCTTGTTGTCCTCGAGGAACTTGTAGAGCTCCGTGCGGAACTCCTTGCGGGACTTCTGCACGAACTCGGTGTCGGCCTGCGATTATCGATTGGTACAGTAATCTGAGGAGTTGGGGTACGGTAGCCGCACACTGATACGATACCGTAGTCCCAGGTATCGTTTGATTACGGTAGTTCCCCTGCATGACCTACATCGTTCAAAGCGTTGGCGATGAGAGGAAGCGAGAGGAGGGCGAAAAGGAGAGAAGTGTTCATTGTTGGATGATGGTTTAGAAGAGAAAAGGCTTCGTTTTTATAATGATTTGCAGGATAAAAAGTGAATCACAACACGTGGGTTGTGGGAAAGAAAAGCGAGAAGAAAATCTTGCTAAATTCTCGATTATGAAACTATTATTTTTGCTCGTTTCACCGTTCGAACATTGATTCCTGAAAAGTTCCTGCTACCGAACAACCGAACAATAGTACAGAGTAGATTCTTGCACAGAACGATTTTTGATGTGTCAAAATGATTGACGAAGCGAAAAGGATTCATGGCAGTGTAGGAAAACACTGCGCATCTGCGCTCAACACATCCGTTCTCGTTAGACAAGAGAATGGGCGAAATTGAGATGCAGTGGAACACTTGTCTATCGTCTCATCCATTCCCTTTCTCTTTCTTTACTATAACCAAGTTCCCACCTTGATCAACGACCGGTCACAAAATAGTACCGAAACAGTGGATCCCGCACTAAATGTTGTCTGATCTTGAGTGTAACTCCTACTTTTCACAGCGTTCTCCCTCCTGAGACATTGTCAGAGATTAGGCAAAATGAACAGAGTTCGACAGTTCATGTCGTTGTGGATCACTACACAAGCAACACTACTCAACATTATACATTCGAACGCAAAAGGGAAAGTGATACAGTAGGGAAAATTGCGAATTTATGAAAAACGATCACTACACGGTTATTGAATAGGGACAATTTGTTTGATAATAGTAGCTGGCTAAAGATTGTTTTACTATCATTCTTCAGCCATTGCCAATGCGGACAGAGAGATGGCGGGTGCGGCGCAGATTCTCTCCGGAGCAGGTTAGTCATCGTCCCTTGCTTCAATCGATCCTAGTAGCTACATAGTCCACTCTTTCGCGAGACTAGATCGAGTACAATAAGAGACTCTCTTTGCAGCCGCACTCTTCACAGCGGAGGTCGATGCCGCGCAGGCGGAGCACGCTGTAGAGGCTGCCTCATTCAAGCGCGCCTCGGGCGTCAGGAATGAGGCTGGCGCGCCCCGCGCCCTCACCAGTGACACGGCGATTGACGCGCCTCAGGTGTGAGGACGCTCGCACTGTAGATTCTTTGAGTTATCAGTCTTCTTCTTAAAAACTAGGGCTGGCTTAACGGTAGCGGCATAACGGCTCCGCTACGGGGAGGGAAAAGATAGCGGCTCTGCTACCTCCGCTACAAACCGCTACGTGTCTAGGGCGCCAATAAACGCGCGCTTCTTCTCAAAAGTTCGACTCCCGTTCGAGGCGGGGATTTTGCTCCATTTTTCGCGCGTGCGGGATCTGTTCGGGGACCTACTGGGAGCATGCTGTGCAAATTTGAGAGCAATTATTTATAGAGTTATGCATCTTCCAGTAAAGCACTATGTGAAAAGGGGAGACGCGAAATTGTAGCGGCTCGTAGCGGAGGTAGCGGAGCCGCTACCTTCCCCCTCAATCGTAGCGGAGCCGCTACGTGACCTCTCTTGTAGCGGAGCCGGTAACGCCGTATTGCCAACTCTATTAAAAACCGTGAATAAAGACTATTCGATATCCCAATTATGCTTCACCTACTTTATGTGCAATGCAATGAAGGCATCATCTCTTTTACATTATATCTAATAAACTAATAATCCAATAGAGCAGACACGATCGAACGGAAGTACGTATTGCAGTTCGCTCAAAGATCGTTATTATGCCCATCTCTCCTGACATTCTCCTTCTCTCTCCGTCCGACATCTGATTATTATTTACAATAAGAGATTATTATTTACAATAATATCAGGCTTGGTAGGGTATGCAGCTTGTGGCGAGCTTCACGATTTAGTTGCATTTCACATTCTCGGTAGCATATCAAGCGGAGCCAAAACAAATTATTATTTATTTTTATTTTTGCAACCCTGTTCATCGCGAATCGATCGCTTTCAGTCAGACACGTTCACTGAAGAACGAGCCGTGAAACATGTTTATTGTGTTTCTCGCAATAAATTCGAGATCGGCGGAGACTGCGGGACTATTCATAGTGACATAATACTACACTGTACAATCATGACGGATCCATTGTCGGGGGATATAGAGATTATCGTCGATTTATCCCGATGGGTTCGCTGCAGTACCCGCTACAGCTGCGCGCCTGCGACGACCGCCCATTTTCACGGACATCGATCCTGCGATGATCAAAAGTTTATCGAGAAGTGACTCTAACCAATCTAAGATGACTAGTAAGTGCTAGAAGTTCGCCATTAACAAATAAACCAACCTGCCGCACGCTTCTCAAGCTGGCGCGGTCCCTCCATCCAGACGTGATCGGCTGTAAAAATATTTTATTTTCGAATCTCAAAGGCTTTCAATAGTGTTACGAACCTGCCCTCTTTACTTTCGTTGCTACTGCATCAACGGCGCGAGGTCCCTCGACCCAGGCATGATCGGCTGGAAAGAAGACAGTTAGAGAGATTGATTTATACATGTTGGATCATGTGGAAATGGTAAGGGAGAACAGGAAAGAGATATAGCTCACCTCCATCCACCACCTCCTGCGCTGCGCCAGCAATCTCCCTGGCTTGAGGAGCGATTGCTGAAAGGAATTAATTGATTAATTAAATAATTAATAAAAAGGAAAAATATAAGCTCACCACTCAAGCCGCTGTGCAGGATCATGCAGCTAACCAGCAGTGTGAGAAGGAATTTCATTCTTGGAGATCAGGGGATGGGGTGAAATCACCAGATCCAGGGCGGAATATATACCGCCGGACGTCTCCGGTGCGATTGATCTTTAGTTGACAACATGAGACACCTCCTGTACGAAAATCTCTTAATTTTTCCGTTTCTCTCGCTCTATCTGACTGAGATCGAGTGTGAAAATGGAGAAAAGGAAATCAAGATTGCCATGGTCAACAATTAGTGCGCGGTTCCCCACCCTTTCTGTACTCTTTCCTGGAGAATTGACTGGTGATCCGGTCAGATAGGAGGAGGGAGTATGGAAAGTGAAGAGAGTCACACCCTTAGTATTTTTCTGAATTCGCCAACTGTGCCCAGGCAGGGCAACTTGGATGTAAACAGATTGTAATCAAGAGTCGGACGGGGAGAGAGAGAGAAAGTGAGGATGAGAGGTGGGTGTAATAAGGGAAATGACGGGAAACACCTAGTAGTGACGATTAGTGGACTAGAGACGAAAACATGAACTTGCGTTGGTCTTCTATTAAATTATTTTAAACGAACGTCTTTCCCCAAACAATTGCTTAGCACCATGCATTCCGCACGTGACTTGTGTGTGAAACATATTTGAGATATCAAGTCTTTATTGATGTAAAGGGTAGAAATAAACAACAGGATGTGAGGATAAGCTAAGAGTCTACAATGGGAACATCTTCCCGGATCAGACCTGAGGTCTATCCATCGCTGCCCACCCATCTCTAGTGAGCGCGCGCTTGCGCGGCGCGCCAGCCTCGTTCTTGGCGCCCGCGGCGCGTTTGACCGCGTGTGAGGCGGACTCGACAGCGTGTTCGGCCTGAGCGGCATCGACCTCGGCGGTGAAGAGTGCGGCTGCAATGAAGTGAAGGTAAACACGCATCCAGAATCAATGCGCTATGCTTTGCTGTGGTACACCGATTAGGCCGGGAACTGCGAGGCCTACGCTGAATAGACAACGTTTGATCGTACTTGAGGCACATCTTACATCTCAGACAAGCTGAGAGTGCGGACTAGACTAGGATCGAGAGTGTGTAGCAAGGATAATGTATAATCTTCTACCTG
Organism: Pristionchus maxplancki; assembly: GCA_900490775.1. Lineage (NCBI taxonomy): Eukaryota > Metazoa > Nematoda > Chromadorea > Rhabditida > Neodiplogasteridae > Pristionchus > Pristionchus maxplancki. The sequence continues at coordinate 119,884 of LS585814.1, forward strand.
CTCCGGACAGAATCTGCGCCGCACCCGCCATCTCCTTGTCCGCAGTTGAGGCTGAAAGAATGGTGATCATGAACGGAACATCAGGTCTCAGTCGCTAAATCTAAGGGACTATTCAGATGTGAAGTCCTCATAGTGAAATCTCGTGAGATAGTACGAGAAATTGTGAAACAATCAATATATTGAGAGCTTCACATCCGAATAGTCCTATACAAGATACTAGGGCTCACCACAGAGTCCCGAGTGCAGGAGCATGACGGTAACGAGGAGAGCAACGAGGAGTTTCATGATTGACGGGAAGATGAGGTGAAGGGTGAAGTTGAGGGGAAATCTTGCAATTTATACGCAACATTTCCGTTGATTTCTGATTGTTTCGGTGCATGAGATTTGTGAACATCTGTTCCATTGCATCTCCAATTTCCCCGCTGTCTCATCCTGTCTTTTGAGTTCGAATGTAATGTTGTTTGTGTAGTTTTAGTAGTCGAACTCTATTCACTTCGCATAATCTCTGACTATATCTTAGGAGGGAGAACGCTGTGAAAAGAAGGGAATTTTACTCAAGATCAGACAACATTGAGTGCGGGATCCCCTGTTTCGGAGCGATTTTCTGACCGGTCGTTGGTCAATGTGAGAACTTGGATGTATACAAGAAACAGCAGAGAACGAACAGAAAGAGAAAGTAGATGGGAGATAATAATGATGGGTCCATAGACGGGAAAACATCGCTCGCTGATCATTTACAAGAACTTTTGGCGAAAACATGTTGTGCATTCAAGATGTTTTTTTTTCACATAGAGAACAAGACACAACTGCTTTTCATTGGTCGCCCGTGGAAGTAATCCATTTGTGAAACATATTACATGAGTCCTCCCTCACGAAACTCAACGATAAGAACAACAGAATGTGGAAGCAAATATATCATATAATATTTTTTACTGTTTTATCGACATTGTAACATCGAGGAACATCAACTCACCATGAACGTGAAGTTTTTTTTCTTCGGGTATCTTTCTGGGTTTTCATTTTCATCGCTACATTCGCCTTCGCACTCTACAGGTACTCGAGGTCGTTTACAATCTCGAGAAAATCGCACTCCAGATAAATGGCTTGCACCTGTCGAGTTCGGATGCTTCTTTTTTGAAATAAACAGTCGCGACGGCTTCGTGAGCTTACTTTAAAATGCACAGTCAGGATGCGAATAAATGCGACACCAGGAGAGAATATTCGACAATGTTTGACACTCTCTTGGGTGGCTTACTTTAATTAATTACATCACATTCATATCTCTTCCAGTGTAGACCGCAGCCGATGAGATCAAGTAGAGATCTGATTGTTTTTAAAGAGTTAATATTAAAAATACAATATTAATACATTATAAATAGGGAAGGCCTTGCGCAGTGGTGCAAGGAGCGAAGAAGGGATAAGAGAATGAGAAAGTGATCTGTTTCTCTATCACAAAGACGCTAATGTAGACGCAAGGAAATGGGCGGGCCATGCATCTGGACCAATCAGCGATCGAGGCTTCTATCTTCTAAAAGCTTCTCGCATTTGAATTCACACACCCTCTGGTTGTGCTTTGAATAGTTTATGTCGGCTATATTATTTGCTCATATGTTTCTATCAAGATTCATTTTTTCAGAGAAATGTCGGATGTACCTGTACCCGACAGCGCGTTCGAAGCTCAGGTAATCGATGGTCAATGAAAATAAACGCTATTAATTTCGCATGTCTTGTAAATTGCAAGAACAGTAAAAATCGGTTGTTCCACTGTGCAGCCGGTCCACTTGTTTGATGACAGGGCATTCCGATAACAACATAAATGACTATGATGCAACTACCGTTCAGCCCTCTTCATCTCCTGGTGATACTTACGACGGCTTCGATCCTGGCGGCGATCCGTCGAAAGGAAAATTTCTGTACAGTTATTTCGATGGCGGAGCCTGGAAGGACGTTTACAGTAGCGCCGGAAAGTCATTGGTCACTTTTTCAATCTGCTGTAACTTTTTAGCCAGTGAACGAATCGAGCTGAAATTTTGAGAGGGTATAGGAAATGTATCGAAGTTTATGGTGCTTATGAAATGGGATCGAGAAAAATCGATATTATTGCATAGTGATGATGTAATCAGACCCTACTTTTTCGAAAATTCATAATTCTTTGGTAGATTTTTTCGTGCGCTCCAAACTTTCTGTGCATGGAGGTACGGACCAGGCCTACCTGTGAAAAAAATTTGGAGTTGCTAGGACTTGCTGCAGGGGCTGCAGGGTTGCTGCAAGTTCTAAGTCGCAATTTTATAACTCGCCTTCTAGACGCGCTAGAGACCCGTTCTAAGCGTCAAAATGATTCTTACAATGAGTATTGATGATCCTGAGAATATGGTAAAGATTGCTCATCATTTGGATTTGGGACGCCAAAAGTCACTTTTTCAGATGACCCGATTTTGACAGGTTATTATTCCAAGGGTGATTTTTGTAAAATCGTAATTTCTGTGTTGGAATGTTGCACAACCATGGGAGAGCCGTGTGTCAAATTTTCAGAGCATTTGCACTACTCTCCATCTTGTGGTGATCGATTTTTGGAGGCACATTTCGATCAAAAATGCTCGCCCCGCCCACTATGAATATACTTCTATTCGCATATTTTTCCTTGCGGTAAAGATACAGGTCTCAAACTTGGCAGAGCTGATTAGGAAGGTATTAGCAACTAATAGGCGAAGTATGAGCCCGATTGAAGGCGTTTGAAAAAATCGATAGTGGGCGGGGCGAGCATTTTTGATCGAAATGTGCCTCCGAAAATCGATCACCACAAGATGGAGAGTTGTGCAAATGCTCTGAAAATTTGAGGCATGGCTCTCCCATGGTTATGCAGCATTCCTACACAGAAATTGCGATTTCACAAAAATCACCCTTGGAATAATAACTTGTCAAAATCGGGTCATCTGAAAAAGTGACTTTTTGGCGTCCCAAATCCAAATGATGAGCAATCTTTACCATATTCTCAGGATCATCAATACTCATTGTAAGAATCATTTTGACGCTTAGAACGGGTCTCTAGCGCGTCTAGAAGGCGAGTTATAAAATTGCGACCCAGAACTTGCAGCAAACCTGCAGCCCCTGCAGCAAGTCCTAGAAACTCCAAAAAATTTTCACAGGTAGACCTGGTCCGTAACTCCACGCACAGAAAGTTTGGAGCGCACGAAAAAATCTACCAAAGAATTATGAATTTTCGAAAAAGTAGGGTCTGATTGCATCATCACTATGCAATAATATCGATTTTTCTCGATCCCATTTCATAAGCACCATAAACTTCGATACATTTCCTATACCCTCTCAAAATTTCAGCTCGATTCATTCACTGGCTAAAAAGTTACAGCAGATTGAAAAAGTGACCAATGACTTTCCGGCGCTACTGTACGAACCGATGAAATCTGAAACGGTCAGTTTCCTTGAGATTTTCCGATTCATTTACGCCGTTTCAGTCACAGTATCTCAAACAAAATGACGATTCCGACGAAACACGATCTGAAATCGCAGACCGTCCCGCCACAAAGGTATGATCTTGCAATCCTAAATCCAATGTCAGATTGATGTTTCAGAGACCATTTTCCAGTATGATTGAAGAACGAGACGAATATCATGCTGAGGATTCAAATGGGAACGATATGACTATGAATGAAGAGCCGAGCCTGGCAAAAGGCCAACAATCGTTTGAGAGACCGTCTTTGACCTACGCAAACATGATCGCCCTTGCACTGAAAGCGAGCGCGTCGGGGAAACTTAAAACGAAGCAAATATGCGAGTTTATACGGTATGCAAATAGCTGTTTAACTTACATATCGAAGATAACTTATACTTGACAGTGAACGATTTCCTTATTATCAAAGTGCAAAGTGCGATTGGAAAGGCAACGTCCGGCAAAATCTCACGAATAACAGCGACTTCAAAATGGCTGAGGTATCTAAAATCAATTATTATCGATTAAATACCTATAAAGAACGATCCGTCAATTCGAACATACAAAAACATGGCGCTGTGGCAAATATGTCCGGAAAGGATGGCAATGGTTAATTTTGAGAATATTCGGCCCTTGATGTGAATTGAACGTGTTATTACAGGTTGATTTTGCTCTACTTGATGCCTCTCAAGAGAAGCCTCGCAAAAGGGAAGATCAGAATGAGTTGTCCTACTTGAATTTGGTCTTTCTCGCGCTGAAACAAAGCAGGAAAGGTCCGTTATCTGTAACTGAAATCTGCAATTTCCTTGGGTATGTTTTTCATTATACGTAGAATTGATAATGTTGTTTATTCGAATTAATTTCAGTGAACGCAATCCAAGGTTTCGCAAGAATATTTTAACCACCAAAAGAATGATTAACACTCATTTGAAGAAAGAATATTTTGGCAAAATCTCGAATTCCTTGAGCTACGACAGATGGCGCATTCTTCCTTCGAAAATGGATGAGGTTTGGATATCGCTTTCTGATAATCCGCGTTTAATCAATCAAAATAATTTCAGGTTGATGCGAAGTTGAAAATGGTTTTTGGCATGGATCTAGTTGAAGACCAGGTAAAACTGAGCAATTTCCGCATTAATTTTGTGAACTTTAAAAAATATTTAAACAGGACTGCAATTTCTCGGCGAATGCTAAGATCGACCAGCAACTCATGCAAACTACTGATCCGGGCCAATCCTTCCCTTCGAACGCTATTGAATCATTCATCGAAGAACAAACAATTGCAAATGCCGAGGTAATAAATCTGCTGGATTTATTGGGACTCTCTTTGAGTTTCAGATGGATAAATCCGACCTCAGGCAACAACCTAAGTTTAGGATATTGATCGCTCTTGCTCTGCATTGCAGTAAAACTGGACAGCTGTCAGTAAATAAAATCTGCGACTTTATCAGGTTACTTATATTTGTGTCCCGTTCCTATTATAATTCATGTTCAGTTTCCACTTTCCGTTTTATAAAAATGAAGTCCATACTAAGCAGTACATTCGTAAATGTCTTAGAGGTTGCGCCAACTTTGGAAAGTTACAATGGAAAGGCTCTATCGTCGGGTACATTGTTCATGAGAAATTGGATGAGGCGAGTGGAATAATCCTCAAACTTGTTTATTCGTTTCAAATTGAAGGTTGAAGCAGAGTTGAGAAAGGAGTTTGGAGATGATACGCGATTTAAGATTAATCAGGCTTCTTAGATTTTTACAAAAATCGTTATCTTATCGTTTGTCTAGTTTAATGCACAGCACTAATTTGTTAATATGATTTTGATATAATTTATATTGTACATTAGTCAATTGTGCAAAATTTCTATAGGAAGATAAATAATTTTATCTAGCCCTTCAGTACCAGTATATACAATTATTATAATAATTTAAAAAAACTAAAAAAAATTGTTCAAACATCATCAAAGAACTCATTCACTCTCGACACGTGTTTGATGCTTATTCGCCTTCGGAAATTGTAGTCTGAAAAGATCTTTTTTTTATTTTCGAAAATCAAACAATCTCACCCTCAATAACGTGATCGTTGCACACATACGAGACTCCATTCGCGTGACACCACGAGGCGTCGAACCAGATCTTCTTGCCGAGAGTGGGAAGGCGCTGAATTGGTTTGTATTTTCGAAATATATTTTGATGCGAACAGTTTCTCAGCCTAGTCTATTAGAGAAATGGACTGGGGTCTGTCTAGGTCTAGGAGATTCTATTGGCGTGACACCACGAGGCGTCGAACCAGATCTTCTTGCCCAGTAGAGGTAAGCGCTGAATTATTTGAATTAGCGCGAAATATTTTGGTGCGAACAGTATGTCAGCCTAGGGGGAGAGAAGTGGGTTAGAGGGGTCGATCTAGGTCTAGGAGACTCTGTGGTCTCATGAGGCGTCGAACCAGATCTTCTTGCCCAGTAGAGGTAAGCGCTGAATTATTTGAATTAGCGCGAAATATTTTGGTGCGAACAGTATGTCAGCCTAGGGGGAGAGAAGTGGGTTAGAGGGGTCGATCTAGGTCTAGGAGACTCTGTGGTCTCATGAGGCGTCGAACCAGATCTTCTTGCCCAGTAGAGGTAAGCGCTGAGAATTTAAGGGATGATTTGGCATCACAGATCACCGACCAGGATAGGCACATGTTCTAGTGAACAAAATCATCAATACGATTTTTTTGCCCGAGAAGGTGCAGGAAGAAAGAAAAAAAGGTAACGTTGCACTGTTATTCTAGGCTCTTGCGTCCTGCGGTCAGCCACTCCTAGGTCAGTGAACAATTAAAGGCCAATTCAGTCCGGAGGGCCTAATCTCTTCTTCGGACCTACTTTTTTCTAGTCACTACCGCTGACTACGTTTTAAAAAGGCTCACCTCCCGCAGCACCTGCGCGCTCTTCGTGCTCAGGTACTCGGTAATGGTATCATTCCCGATGTACAGTTTGTCGAGTCTATTCGAGAACATTTTCACGAATATATCGGGCCAATCGACTCCTGAATCAGGATTGCTTAGTAACCCCCCTAAACTGACCCCAAGTTGATTGGTCAGAGTAGCAAGAGAGCTCGCAGAATTGATAGAGTCATACCTGACGCGCCAAAGATGCAATTGCCGCTGTGGTCCATTCCAGGCATCAGGCACTGAACGATCTTGAGCGATCGGACTAGAGTGGAGAGATGGAGCAGGAACCCGACTGAAGTAAGAAATTTGTGGAAGGTAAAGGCGAAGTTGCACCCAGAATCAAGGCGTTTCGCCGAAATTTACGGAATCTAAGTATGAATTGATTACCTGCATCAGAAAGTTTGACATTGGGAGCGTTCATCGAAATTTGATCGACTCGTAGCATTCTGGCAAGGGTCTGCAGATCCTTGCTGCAATGATAATGTTTGGAATAACAAGTCTAATAACAACAACAATAGCGCAGGAATAACAACAACAGGCCTGGCTATCTGTCACAAAGAAAATAGTTTCCCTATTACTCACGCCGTATCATCCTCGAGCGAATCCACCCAAATATTGAGGCGCTTGGCTCGAATTCCTCTCAGGAGTTCGATGAAATCTTCCATCGACTCAGGCACTTCGCAGTTTACGAGCAATAACTCGCCGATGTGAGTACCGATCACACTTCGCAGAAATTCCATCGCCACTGGGTAAATTCTCTGTTCGTCGAATGTCAGGGTGTACACCTGCAGATTTTTCATTAAATTTTAAAAGATTGATTTAAATTACTCACATATCGCGGACTTTCATCATTGCTTTCCCTCTTGCGCGATAGATTGCTTTGCATGAGTCGCAGTCGATACTCAAACAGTGGAGCCTTCTTGGCAGGAACAGTCATCGAAATGGTCAAGACTCCTTGCGTATTCAAGTAGCTTATTTTCAGTTCCTCCACTAGTTTGATGCTCAGACGTTGCCAGGCGAAGTCGTTCGCGTAAGAGTGTAGGCGCGTGGAGGTCTGCAATTACTTTTAAGGACCTTCTTAAACGGTTTCATTGTCATCTTTTGTGAATGGATAGACGCAATGTAAAACAAAAAAATGGTCTATTCAGAGGATCCAATAAACTTACCATGCTGAAATTGACTATTGATTCCGGCGCGTATTCCATGATCATCCAAATGAGTTCGCGAGGCAATTCCTCGAGTGGAAATCCAGTTCCAACGGGCATTTCGGAGCCGATTGACAGGTAACTGCCCATGTCTGAAAGCAACCGGAAATTACGTATTTCGGGATCGAGAAAGCGAATCAATATTGTTGGGAACACGTTGAGTAAAGCGTTGATGGGTCTCGGTCAAGCAAATAGGTACTGCTAGCTACACGTTAGGCAAAACGCGTGGCAGGAAAAGCATCGATGGGACTCAGAAAGAGAGCTTCTCGCATCTCTGACCGCTAATAGGGTGAGTAAAAGGAAGAAACCATTCGAAGCCATTCCTAACTCTGTCAACTAGGCACACAACCTTATCAGTTGACGCCGATCAAACAAGCGCGAGAGAAGATGGGCTTAGACTCAGTGTGAATGATACGGAGTACAATGATAAGATGTGGGGAGGCAAGGAATGGGGAAATTAAAAAGGAGACTTGGACGAATTGGTGCAAAGATAAGGTATGAGAAATTCAATGTCAAAGAAAGAAAAAAGTTTTCAAAAAAGACTGGCGCTGTGCCTAGCTAGAGATCTTTACAATGCTGTGAAGCAATATTGCCCAGATAAAAGTGTGATGCCATTTGTCAATAGGAGATACCTACAAAGACTAGAAAAAGTAACATAAAAACGATTCAAAAGACTGGCGCCGTGTCTAGCGTCTTTCGTTTTACTAGCGAGCGAGATCTTTGCCAGAAGGTAGTTTGGGAAAGATAAAATAAAACTCCATACCTTGATACCAAGTGGTTAGGTTCCGTCTCTCGCTTCAGCTCAGTCACTAGTAAGCAATCCTTGCCAGGGGTAAGAAGAACTTCAATGAGGAGAAATTGTATGGGATCAATCGTTTGCAGTCACATAAGAACGTTTGTAAACTAGGTAATCCATATAAAATTTGAAAAGAGATTTAAACGATTGAATACAATTCGATCTGTATTGCGTAACCAAGAGGCAGCAAGTTTCTGACATCCAGAGGATTAAACCTTGAATAACCCAAAATAAATTTGATATTGCAAGGAATTCGATCTGAAACGCAGCCGAGCGTAGCCACGGAGAAGGAAGTGTCCGCCGTGTATGTGACTCACCCGATTCCATCTCGATCGGGAAAGATTCCTATCTCAGAAGGGAGAAGGGAATTGATTCATCAAGATGTTGAGGGGCAAGACAATGGAATGAATCGATGTTTGATAGTTTTGTTTGATAGCAAATTTAACGCCATTTCGACGTTCAAAAGTAATCAATTTCAAGAATGACATCCGCGAGCTCGAGTTAGTCTCATTTTTTTCTTCTGTAAACACGATATTTTTCGATGTTCAATGAATTCACCAAGACAGTAATCATTTTTTATTCGATTTCCAATTTAAATTATCCAAGAAATGAAAGCTGTCGTTGACCCACTTTGCAGGGCTCTTCGGCCGCTGCTACAATGAAATAGAAAGTTTCAGTGAAGAGATCTCACAGCGCTCTCATTTTCACCGGGCACTCGCTAACTTCATCGATTTTACCCAGTAATCGCCTTGAAAATCTCACAATAGGCCAGTTGTAAGAAATGTCAAGAGAATATCTGTTCAACACTACCACAAAGAGAACTGCTACTCGTCCTCAATCAAAGATCTTGCGTCATCTGCCTCGCTGCCAAGCGAAAATGAAGCAGTCCAATTGTGATAAGAAGATAAAATTGTTCCTGGTGCTATGTTATACCTGGTCTCACACAGTTGTACTGAATTTCTCATCGAAGAGACTTTATCAACAACAAACAACAATAATAAACCAACAATTCGAGATAGATAGCCACGAGGAATGCGAATATTTTCTCATATTAGCAGATGAAGGACGTTTTGATTACTACATAAGTGGCTGGTAACTGTGAGTGCTCGATGGGGGTCCGCAGCGCCGATGCGATAAACTCCGACGATCGTCATATTCACAGTAATTTGAACCGTGACGTTACAGTTTTCTCTCGAATAATCTATCTGGAATCGACGAGTTTGCTGCGCAGTAAATGCCATGGATAAAAGCAATCCAACCTTTTCTAGAGTCCCAAAATTTGAGCCGCTATTTACGTTGGAGAACAGTGATTGAGTTGATGTAGACAACTGTAAAGTCGTTACCGTGAGACACACGAATTATTGCGATGCAAAAATAGGAAAAAATAGAAGCGAGGAGGAGGAAAAGTAAGAAGGAGAAAGAAGTAGACGAACTAATGACAATATTTGCGGAGAAGGACCGACGAGGAAAGCTGATACACTCCTACGGCGGTTGCCTGGATCTCTTCGTTTTACATGCTCACTTGCAAGGCTTGGTGAGAAACCACAGTGTCTAACAATAAATAATAAGTGACATTGACGATAAACTCAGATTTATGCTTCGCCTGAACTGGTCTTCAAATGGAAAATTTATCAATCCAGAAGAACATGAAATACAATCATTTGAAGTTTAACTTGGATGAGTATGGATGAAACTAGCAAAAGGAAGGAGAGACGGGGTTGGAAGTGTTGGACAATGTATCTAGTGTCATTGTTTGCGATGTGTCTGACAATGAAAACCGAGAAAATTCGCAATGAGAGAGTTAAAATACTTAAAATTGCGTACTGCTTCTCCTCTTTGATTGATCTGCTATTAGAACAGAGTGAACAATATTACATTATGCCGTAGCACTAAATAACTATAGACCAAATTCTACAAATTGCAATTTTCCAATGTGAAATTTTTTACTTCTCGAAAAAATGAGGGGAATCATCTTTATTGAGAAAAAACAAGATACAACTTAATGCGTTGGATAAGTAGTATGCTGCGAGCCGATTGAAATTCCTCGTGCGGCGGCGACATGGTCTTCACCAAGATTCGAAGCATCATTTCCATTTCCGAAATCCATGCGGCATCGTGATGTGACGTGCGCGATCTCACATTGTGTCCCAACAAAGCTCCTTCATTCAATAATGCTGTCGATTCCTTCGGCATTTGGTATTGAGTTGATGTAGACAACTGAAATTCGAATGGAGATTTAGTTGCTACATCAAACAAAGAGCAACAGGAAAAATAGAACGGATGGGTTGGCGAGAAAACGGGAAAGGTGGCAGGGTTGAGACAGAGAAAATGAGGAAAGGAGGGAGGGTGGACGAGGTGGGAGTGTTTGCCAAGAATTCATGATGAAGTAGGC
>LS585814.1:152517-172649 GCA_900490775.1 Pristionchus maxplancki
GAAAATGTAGGTCACCATGGGTCAGAATATCGATTTTTCTCCCTTTAATGGACCTGTAGAGTGCTCCAATGAATTTTTTTGAATGTTTCTAATAGTTTTTAATAACTTTGAGCATAAATTCGATCAATTGAATAGGCAAACTAATTTTTTTCAGAAATGCATTTTTGGGCCATCGGACAAAAGTGCGGGCCCATTTTTTCCCATCTTCAGAATTGGCTAATTTTTGGAGTGTTTTTACATATACATAGGTACTTTCAGAAAATCACAATAACTTTTTGCGGAAATCGGTATTACCAAGGTTACACCATAATGTCGGCTACGCGACAGCTCCGAACCAGCGCATCAGCCAGTAATGAGTTTCAATATTTCGAAATGTTGCCCAAGCCTTCCTCTTTCAAATTCGCTTTTAGAAAAGTTTCTATCATTATTTTGAGCCGAGTTATGACCGTTTTGGTATGACGAATTTAGCGAAAAAGTACAGTATCCTCCATCTTTGACCTACCGTAACCCGAAAATGAGACACGATATCAAAAATCCGAAAGCGCAGTTTGAAAGAGCATCGTTCATAGTACCTTACATAAACTTGGTGGGCGGGTAGGACATATGTTTTTCTACCGCCGCGGCGTGGGTGATTCTCTGGCGATTCGCCTCTTATACGCTACGAGATTACCATTATGAACGAAGACCATGCCAAATCGAGTGGAAAACGTATGCGTTTCGGCGATTTTTCAATTCCGTGGCGGAAAATCAGCGGCTTGTAAATTTCGAGAAGTGGAGATTAGAAGCCCTGCGAATTCAGAAGTTCGCGAGAAATAAATCAGCTGCTCACCATACAAGATATCTTGATATTCCATTGCTCGACATTGTTGTGAATTGTGTGATGAATGTCCTCAATATGCTCTCGCATAACAGCTATTCATTTGGCGAACGGGCACAAAGTATGAGGGAAATCATCACAAATACTTTCTCTCCATCCATCCAAGTATTGAGATCGTTGCCCCTGGTTCTTTATCCTTCTCTTCAGCTCTCAATTTCATCCCTCGCCGCATACTCGACGGAGGATGCCTCCTCCCCTCCTCTCTTCCCCTCCCCTCCCCCTCTCGCATCAATCAATCGCCTCCCTCTGCCATCCCAGTGACCCTTCTCCCTCTTTCTCTTTCCTCCATTCCGCCTCGGACACACCCGCCCTCCATCCTCCACTCTCTCCCTCTTCGTATTGACTTCGTTCTTGCGCTCTAGTCCCTCGTCGCTCCTGTCTATGCTTTTATTTTCACTCCTTTTCAGATCTTTACACGATCTCCGGTGCTTCCATCTACACTGGAAGCAATTCGAATAGGCCTTCAAGAAGTTTGCATGAGACAAGGACAAACATGACGTTATTAAATTCGGAAAAGTGAGTCTTTTGAATTACTGGCCTCAATGTCACGCGAGTTTGATGCATTTATTAAATTTTCAGGTGGTGTACCAACACAAATCCGGGGATTCCTCGGAATGGCAACTTAATTACGCTAGAAGCACAAGATGAAGCTACGAAACGGGAGTAATGTAAATTGTTGTAACATTTTGAGATAAAGTATGTTCTCTAAATAGACACGTTCCAAACGCCAAACGAGGACCGGGTGGCGCAGTGGTTGTGTGCCAGGAATGCGATTCGAAAGTCACGAGTTCGACTCCCCGCGTCCTCAGGTCCACCCAAACCAAGGGGGTTAAGAAATGTTGGAAGTGGTGCAAGCCACAGTAAAGAATCCCCTACCACGTGCACACAACACGGGCGGTAAAAGCCTCGCAACAGCCACTGGTCGTCCCAGGATAGGTCTTAGTTGCTAACAGGCGAAGGGGTGGCACAGCCCGCCCTTGCGTGGAAAAGCCTAACTACCTTTACCTTTACCTTTTACAAACGCTACGATTTTCGATCAGAATACAATGAACATGTTGTATCTCATGAACAAAGATAGCCAAATGGGAAAATCATATTTATGAACACTAACAAGGCAACAGAACAATCGATCCTCTCAGCTAGAGCACAGCTCGCTCCAGATCGCTCTCGTTGCTGCTCGCTGTCCCCTTATATATTCGCACGATCCAGTCCAGTTCTCAAGGGCACGGATGGTCTTCCTCCATTGTTCCCTTGCGCCGATTCGATGATAAGCTTGAGCATAGGTGGAACGGTTCCCACCTAACACATTCACACGGTGATAAGCACGTAATGTGATAGCAAGGTCTATGGGATAGCTCCTATATAAACCTTCTTCTTATATTCCAATTCCTCCCGTTTTACTATAGTTTTCTAGTTATTTTCTTCTTCTTCTAACGTCCCTAGCAGTAACAAATTACAGTCTATCCCAATCAGAGCTGCAACAAGTCGATACAACTGGTTATCATCAAGGAAATCTTCGCCCTCCATTGGACTTCATGAAAACAGCCACTCTTATAGGTGCTTTACTTTCGGACTCCGAAATCACTGCTCCGAAAAATTGAGGACCAATGTAATTCCAGCTCCAGCACTGAAGCGCAGTCCTGCGCATGATTATGACTTCCTACAAGCCGGTATTCATGACAAAGACGAGATCATGCACCTTCTCCTGGAGCAGTTTCTCGCGAGTGAACCGCACGCGCTGGTGGGTTCCTTAGTGGATGCTCGTGGCACAGGCACTTTGGGTTATGGGGCATTCTTTTGCCGACTATGGATCCCCCATTAGTGGATGCTTGTGCCACAGGTGGGTGATTTGGAAGCGTGAGTGGAGCAGAACACGCGCAGCATGAAGATGAACTTTAGTGCTGACAATTCGGCACGCGCCTCTCTCGTTTAGAATGATCTCTAGTCGGACAGAGAGACGAGAGAGCACGCGAAATGAGGAGGGACCTGAGTCGATTTGTCATCACTAATACGGACATACACTTGATGTGTTGGTGATGACGATTAAATATTAAAAATACTAGGGTTCTGCAAGTGAGACATTCTTGGAGACATTGAACAAAGGATAGACTCGTGTCTCCATTTTTAATTGGAGACGAGAGACGTCTCTCTTAATTTTAATATGGACTTTCATTGTCTCTTTCTCTGTGAAGAAAATCCGAGAGACGCCTCTCCATTCTTCTCGCCGTTAAATTTTGCGGGCGGTGGGGAAGAACAGTGAAGTTTTCGTCGAGAAATGAATAGGTTTCAACGAAAATTTGTACTTTGGTGAACAATGGAAATAGAGACGTCTCTCGAATTGTCTCCCTCTCATTTTGGACCGACAGACGTCTCCGAGAGAGACACGAATGAGGGGAGACATTGATTGAATTAGTGTCTCGAATGAGAGATGTTTCACTTGCGGAACCCTAAAAGACACCCTTCAGGCGCTCGGAGTCACTCCCGAGAGTGGTGGAGACTTCGTCGATGGAGTAGTGACGAAATCTCTCGCGTTCCCCTTTAGCTGCCGCGTTGTTCACAAACCGACCGGCAAGGTTGGCCCTCTAAATATGATCGAGTTTGAAAATGATAATTACAGCTAGTGGCCGTCCACTTGACCTCCATTTGCGAACGCAAAGACAAGGTTGTGTCCCTTTTTCAATGAAAGAATCCTGCTGGTTCCAGGACAATTCGTGTTCCACTCAGCAAATGGACGAGGGAGCGCGCATGTTCGGTAAGATGATGAGGACAGTGTCCCACCTAGTCGCAATCTCCAGGCAAACAAATCAACTAGGGGGACGATCAAGTCGAGGATGAGAGGGAGACGGACTCTTCCACAATTCCTTGTTCGTCTCCGCTCATTCCTTGCCAGATCTACCCCTCTGTTTGTATGTCCAGAGAATGAGACTAGACAGGGACACTGTTCACAGAATAATAGGTGCTGTTCCAAAGCACACTTTCAGTGACCATTTTCAAGAAACTTGAAGCGAAATTCTGGCAGTGTCGTCCCGAAGCGAATAAGGTATTGCAATTATTACAAAAGAATAACAAATTTAATAATTAATAAAGGTGATACGGAGCGAATTCATCGTTGTCCATCCGAAGCACCAACGACGCGGAATCGCGCAACGCATGCTGCATTTCGGCCTAGATTTGGCACGCCTCAGGGTTAATTTCACCAAGAAAAACGACAATAAATAAGCGATATTAGGCGTCCGGATTCGATGGAATAGTGTCCGAGGCTTCTTCGATAGCCAATCAAATGTTGCTGCAGAAGAACGGCTACGAAGAGGTGGCGACGGCAGACCCGTACGTCCGGAAAATTCTTCCTTGGATAATTCTGGCTTGGGTTGTCTGATCAATTCCAATACCCAATAAATTGGCTTTGCGGCCACGGAATCCATCGAACATGAGGAATAAAACTCAATTAATTAGCCAATTGCAATACCAATTTCCCAATTAATTGGCCTTTTCCGTTGGTATAGGGGGTTTGTGTTGGGTATTGAATTGACACCACCAATTCTGACAACTAATTCGAAATTCAGGGAGGATTACGTGCGGTCGAATGGGGAATCAGTTGTGCTCCCAGATGCCACGCGCACCGCCAAGCAGCTCTATTTACGTCTGTAATACCAGCTTTCCAGACGCATTCTGTCTTTGACATAGGAACTTATTTTCTATTGTATCCGATAACATACGAATAATGGATCGTAACTGATCGGCCCGACTATCGACACTTTACCGGGTTCGCCGCCTCTCTGTCCTTCCATGGTCTGGGGGATTACACGAACCAAAATGTTTATCAGTAAAAGGACAATGCAATAAGATAGGAGCGAAGATAGGAGTCTGAGGACGTCGGCTTTTATAGTTGATGTCTATTAGTGGTTTGCAAGGAAAGGTTAGTCACGCTGTCAAACATGTTTGAGTTCGTGCCCTCAAGCACTGCTGTGTCATTAGCACTCGAGTGATAGTCCTGAACATGGCTTCGTAAGGCCAGAAATGAGAGAGATCACACAAAATGAAGAGAGTCAATTGTAGGCAAGCCATCCCAAGTCCTTGAACAAAGCCCCCATCTTTTTGCGTCAGCATCGTAATCATTTTAAGAAGTTGCCTCTCGCGTCTCTGATGGCCTTCTCAACCTCTGCAATGCATTCTTCATCCACACTCGAGAGATTACCGAGGGAACTTATCTGGATGGTCTTCGACTACACGTTTGAGTCACTTCGAATGATCCGATCTGTCAGAATGATCATCAGTCATCAGTATTACTTTCATGAACCCCTTGGGGCAATGTTTGAGAAAATTAACATTTCTGAGCTGTGCCGAATCCAGTAGGACCTGCTCGATTCTCTCGCAAACAGGTCATATTTTCACGATTCGGCGTGCAGATAGTAATCAGTTGGGTTAAGCGTACTCATTGTTTATTCAAAAAAAACATGAATATATTTACATCTATGAGAAAATAATGTCGATAGTAATTTGTAACATCGAATATTCTTCTCACAAGTCAAGCATGTTCCTGAAAATCATTTAGTTGTCGAACTCTTTTTGCCAGAATCGATTCCGGTATCCATGCGTTGGCGCGCCTGCACTTTCCCGGATAAATAGGTGAAAATGAAATGAGTGTCACGTATTCCCTATGCATTTTCGTAGGCATGGTTGTGGGCGATGTAGGATGGTCATGGGGGTATTAGTCCAGGAACGTGCAGGAGTGCCAATGTGATCTGTAGTAGGTATGGCTTCGCAAGAAATGGTCTCTTCAGTTATCATACTCTCTCATCGGTCAGAGAGGCGAGAGAGAATGCAGAATAAAAGAGAGTCATTTGTTGCCAAGCCATCCATATTCTGTAGCCACTCTACCAGACGTGCTCGCTGACCACGTAGACCTTCTCGGGACGAGGAAAGCCATTGAACGTCGTCGACACGGCACACGTGTACGCGCCCAGCTCCTGCAACGAAGTCTCGATGGATATCCATAAGATGGATGGATACGATGGATAACGAAGTCACGATGGATATTCTCTCGTAAACAGGTCATGTTTTCACGATTCGGCGTGTAGATAGTAATTAATTGGGTTACGCGTAGTATCGATCAATCTCACCTCATAGATCAGCCAGTCACCGACTTTCAGCGCCCTCATCAGCTTGTTCTCCTGGAAATTGCAGGTGTATTGTTAGATGCTCCGCTCACTTTGTGTGAAGATGCATTCGCCAAGAAATGAGACGAGAAATCACAAAGCTTATTGAAATGCAAATCACTTGACCAAGTCCTTGTTGGTCACCCATTCCCATACCATCGATGGATCAATATCAAATCAAAGTTGGGGAAACAAGCTTTTTGAAGCATACATTTTGTTAGAGATGAGATATGTCGAAATCTGGAAAAAGTATTGGGTTGATACGCCCGTTAACGCAGTCACATGGAATCGTATTGATGGGTTGACTACCACTCACATGAGAAAGATTTGAATCACACCTGCTTAGAAGGGAGAAATGAAGATAGTCTATGTTACAATCTCGATAGGTGGAGAGATGCGAACCTCGATCTTGTCTAGAGAGTCGCACGTCGGACCCCAGATGATGCTCGGAAACAGCTTGCCCTCCTTGTCCTGATGCGGCAGTAGTATCGTCTTCCACCATGCTACTCATGTTTCGGGGACCACTCAAAATTTAACGGCTCCTAATGTTTGCGCCACTCACGAAGAGCGGTCGTCCGATCGGATGGACGTGGTCGATCAGCTTGCATGCGAAGCTGCCGTAGCACCCGTCGTTCACGTAGTACATGCGACCGACGACGCTCGCGTCGACCGCTGCAAATAATTCATTGACCACCTTACGGTAGCTCTCTCGCTTCTCTAACCGACGAGATAGCATTACGAAATGACAGAGTCAGATCATTCTTCGGTAGCTCACCGTTCTTCGTTATCTTATCAGCCGGAATAGCGGTGTGCGCGACAATGTTGGTCACTAGTGTGAGCGGACGCGCCGCGAAGAATCTGTAGTTACTTTCCAAAGGTAGACTGGTAGAGCCGGAAACACAAGCCGGAAAACGCACCTGCCCGGCTCCGCGATGAATCGCACGTCCGTCTCCGGGAAGAACTCGCAGAGCGCCGACCGAATTATGGCGGAGAACTGAAAAAACGGCTTCAATTTATCAAGTCAGGTGTTAATCGCTCAGATGAATGATGTGTCTATATTCTTCTTTGGATGCGATCCACCAATGTATTCCGATCTCGCGCCTTAGGTCGTTAGGTAGAAAACGGCAGGCGGTACTTTTGCGCACCGCACCTGCTCGAACGGTGCGTGGAAATCGCCTCCCGGAAATCCCCCGCCGACGTCCACGACATCCATCTTGTGACCGAGTGCTCGACCAATGTCGAAGAGGGCCCTGAAATAGATTTTCAAAGATCTCATCTACATCAGTTTTTTGATTCCCATCCGTTTCTTGTACTTTTTTGTATGACTCCTATTGTTTCTTGTTCGACCTGGATAAAATGATGATGACGATGAGCTAAGTACGCATTACCTCGTGTGCACGACAGCAGCACGATAGGTCGTGGGGTCGTTGCAGCCCGAGCCGACGTGGAAGCTGGCGAATATCGATCGTTTCGAAACATGTCAGCAAAAAAAACTAAATCAAAAGGTGCCTTACCTCACGCCGACAACGACGATGCCGAGCTCGGCAGCGCGTTCGAGCAGGTCGGGGGCCACCTGCGTACAACCGTTACCAATCGACTTTCATGGGTAACGAAATAACTAGTTGTGTAATAGGGAAATCACGTCTCGCTATCTTCATTCTTCTCTCGAGTAAAAGCGCGGTTCAATTGCTTATGATACAACTAGCTGTTTCGCTGTCTTTCAAAGTCTAGGAGCCAACATTTTGGCCTGAACTACCCAAATACCTTGGGATCCGCGCCGAATTTGAGTGAGAGCGGGCTGGTTGCCGTCTCATCATCCACAGCAATGCGCAAGATCACTCTGAATTAGTGATGTCAATTCAATACCCAATACAAATGGAAAAAGTTAATAAAATTGGCTTATTGATATTAATTATATTGGCCAATTAATTGATCGTTATTCCTCATTTTTCAATGGATTTATCTGCCGCTAAGTCAATTAATGGGGTACTAGAATTGATCAGGCAACCCTACTCTGAATATGACGGCAGAGCTAGCCTAGCGTTGCTCCACTTTGCGCTTACTTGGGGCACTTGTGGTGATCGGCGATCTTCTGCAGCTCTTCGGCGTTGTCGAAAGTCATTAGCGCAACGCCCTAGAAGAAATTTAGGCCGATTCTTCCTTTTGTGAGGAGCAGTGAAAGGTCGAGCAATGGTCTAACTCTCTCTTTAATCTCTCTCGCTTCTCTGATCGACGAGAGAACATTTCGAAATGAGAGAGTCAGATAATTACTCGAAAGCTCACTTTTTGCGATGCATGCTCGATGGACGAGCGACTCTTGCACGTGTGCGCGTAGATTATGCGCTCAACCGGAGCCCCGAGCCGCATGACCTGAGCAGAGTTACCACATCTAGAGTGTCGAAAACAAACGACTAGTCATTTCATTTCGAGCCGACTAGTCATTTCATTTCGAGCCGACTAGTCGATTAAGGCCGGTCATCGACTATTCGACTAGTCGGAATGATTCGTAATCGACTAGTCGTTTAGTCATCGACTAGTCGCGAAGTCGATCGATCATTCCCATTCCTCTCGAATCAGTTGAGTTGAGGCGGTGAATGAGGGGAATTCGAATGTGTTTTAACGAGGACGATCGATTCTCTCCCAGTTATTCGACTATTCGGCCGCTCATCGACTAGTCGACTAGCCGAAATAAGAGAGAGGCGATAGTCGACCACTAAACGACTAGTCGATTACGAAACATTTCGAATAGTCGATAGTTGGCAGACTGTTGTTTTCGACACTCTATCCACATCTGATACGAGCGTAATTCGCGGGAAAACGCGCATCAAAATGACTTAAATCTACCCTGCTCGTCAATGTGATCCGGTAAAGCAGTACAGAACCACCCCGCCTAACCCCCAATGATATACCGTGTCGATCTCCTCTCGCGACGCGCAGTCGAAGCCGACGCCGAGTGCCAGAAGCGTCTGCAGCATCGTCACGTCCGCGTTGCACTTGACGGCGTAGAAGGGCTGCAATTTCGGATCAATTACGTCTTTGCCTAAGTGAAATTTTGATGAGAAGTCGATTGGTACCGGAGATGTCCTCGGGGGATAACGTTAAAGGGGTTTTGGGTTTTTGACATGAGCGTGACCGACAAACAAACGAAACTGACTAACGGACAGAAAGACGCTTTGATATCCTGGTAAAGAGTAATTTGGAGTCGTTGCGTGGATGGACAAGGCTTACATGACGGCCTACACCTTCTTGGGTGTCTGCGACCCAATGGACCGAAACACCCAACCGTATTCTCTTTAGGAAGTCTCTCTTATTAGTTGTTCTCTAGCAGTCTCTTCTTCCACATTGCAAACCAAGTATATAATTAACTGCTTCTTTCTAGGACGGTGACTGCACCGGCTAGTTCCGATAGAGATCTCTATCTATCATCTCTCGCTCTCTCTTCTCTCTTGTCTATCAGTTGATACCGATAAATCTACCACTGAACGGTTGCCACCGATTTAGTGACTCGCCTGGATGAGCGGCAGCTCGCGTTTCCACAGGCGCACCCTGTCGTGCAACGCGTCCAAGTTGACGACCATGAAGGCGTCATCATTGCCCTTTAAAGAACAGAGAATGTAGACCAAAAAAGGTGGAGTGTAAGCTATTTCCTTCCCCAAGGTGGGCAACATACGGCGAGCGATTTAGCATCGGCAATAGCTCGCGCAAGGGGAAGCACGTCGACCGGTTGTGCGGTCACGCCGACCTGCAATTTGAAAGAGAAATGTCTAGTAATCATGAATTTGTCTACTACCGTACCTTGGTATCGCCGATGACCTCATTGCGCACAAACAGGAGTGGTGCCTCCATTGATTCGTCGATTATCCGTAGAGGCACCCTCAAACTTGGGTAATTAAACATGGTTTATCATACAAAAAGATAAATGAACCAGGATGTGGAAAGCATAATCGCACTGCTTATATACACCAACGAAACGGCCCATAATATGAGGGACGAATTCCGATCACCAGGATCAATCTTGGCTCAATCTTGGATCAATCTAAGACCATCTTGGCGTTCCATACGCCATAAAACATTTCATCAAATAATCCAACCCATAAAACGCCTAAGAAACGATCCATCATAAACCACAATAGCTTGTTCCCTTACAAACCTTACAAACCTCTAACAGGTTTGTACACAAACATCTACTATAAAAGCCGACGTCCTCAGACTACTACCTACTACCTACTTCGCACTACTACCTATACATCTCCGCATCGCTTCTTATTGCATTGTCCTTTTACTGATAAACATTTTGGTTCGTGTAATCCCCCAGACCAGGGAAGGACAGAGAGGCGGCGAACCCGGTAAAGTGTCAATAGTCGGGCCGATCAGTTACGATGCAATATTCGTATGTTATCGGATACAATAGAAAATATAGCTACTATGTCAAAGACAGAATGCGTCTGGAAAGCTGGCATTACAGACGTAGATAGAGCTGCTTGGCGGCGCGCGTGGCATCTGGGAGCATAACTGATTCCCCATTCGACCGCACGTAATCCTCCCTGAATTTCGAGTGTAGGTGTTGCCCAATTAGTTGTCAGAATTAGTGGTGTCAATTCCAATACCAACGGAAAAAGGACGATGAATTGGGAAATTGGTATTGAAATTGGCCAATTAATTGAGTTTTATTCCTCATGTTCGATGGATTTCGTGGCCGCAAAGCCAATTTATTGGGTATTGGAATTGACCAGACAACCAAAGTCAGAATTATCCAAGGAAGAATGTTCCGGACGTACGGGTCTGCCGTCGCCACCTCTTCGTAGCCGTTCTTCTGCAAGAGCATCTGATTTGCTATCGAAGAAGCCTCGGACACTATCCCATCGAATCCGGACGCCTAATATCGCTTATTTACTGTCGTTTTTCTTGATGAAATTAACCCTGAGGCGCGCCAAATCCAGGCCGAAATGCAGCATGCGTTGCGCGATTCCGCGTCGTTGGTGCTTCGGATGGACAACGATGAATTCGCTCCGTATCACCTGTAAAAAAAGGTAAATGCGGCCACATCAAGCGATTTTACAGTCGAAATTCGACTACGCTAGGTGGTGCTCGTCGGTGGGCCGACTTGCTCGATGGGAATACGATACCCGGCTTTCCTAAGGCTTCTAGGGCTCGTTACCTCTTCGCAACCGAAGTTACTACCAATTTACCGACCCCGGAAGTTACTACCGATCACCTGTATTAAATATTAAATTTGTTATTCTTTTGTAAAAATTGCAATACCTTATTCGCTTCGGGACGACACTGCCAGAATTTCGCTTCAAGTTTCTTGAAAATGGTCACTGAAAGTGTGCTTTGGAACAACAGCTATTATTCTGTGAACAGTGTCCCTGTCTAGTCTCATTCTCTGGACAGACAAATAGAGGCGTAGATCTGGCAAGGAATGAGCGGAGACGAATAACGACTTGATCCCCCAAGTCGATTTGTCAGCCTAGAGATTGCGACTAGGTAGAGACACTGTCCTCATCATCTTACCGAACATGCGCGCTCCCTCGTCCATTTGCTGAGCGGAACACGAATTGTCCTGGAACCAGCAGGATTCTTTCATTGAAAAAGGGACACAACCTTGTCTTCACGTTCGCAAACGGAGGTCAAGTGGACGGCGACTAGCTGTAATTATCATTTTCAAACTCGATCATATTGGGGGGGCAACCTTGCCGGTCGGTTTGTGAACAACGCGGCAGCTAAAGGGGAACGCGAGAGATTTCGTGACTACTCCATCGACGAAGTCTCCACCATTCTCGGGAGTGACTCCGAGCGCCTGAACGGTACCTTTAATCTTCAACCTTTATCTCCAACACATCAAGTGTCATCAAGTCCACTATGGAACCCACCAGAAATTGTTCAAGGGGAAATAATTGAATGAATTTATGAATAAAAGTCCGTATGTCCGTTTGTCAATTCATTTTCATTATGCACGTGATGTGCTTCACTCACGCTTCCAAATCACCCAAAGTACCCGTGGCACAAGCATCCACTAATGGGGGATCCATAGTCGGCAAAAGAATGCCCCATAGCCCAAAGTGCCTGTGCCACGAGCATCCACTAAGGAACCCACCAGCGCGTGCGGTTCACTCGCGAGAAACTGCTCAAGGAGAAGGTGCATGATTTCGGCTTTGTCATGAATTTCGGCTCTTAGGAAGTCATAATCAGGCGCAGGACTGCGCTGCGGAGCGGGAGCTGTAAATTTATTACATGGGTACACATTTTTTCGGAGCAGCGACGTAAAGCACCTATTAGAGTGGCTGTTTTCATGAAATCCAATGGAGGGCGAAGATTTCTTTGATGATAACTATTGTATCGACTTGTAGTAACTCCGATTGGGATGGGCTGCAATTTGTTTCTACTAGCGACGTTAGAAGAAGAAGAAAAAGAAACAGAAAAATATGGAAGAACGGGAGGAAGTGGAATGTGAGAGAAAGGAGAATGGTGAGTTTATATAGGAGTTATCCCATAGACCTTGCTGCACATTACAACATGTGCTTATCACGTGCGCTTGCAGAGAGGATGATAAGTAAAATATGAAGATATGGTCGACAAAAGGCAGAGGAATGAAGGAAGGAAAAGATGAGATAGGAGATGAGACAAAGTACGAGTCGAAGAGCAAAAATTGAGAGCATCGCGAATAAAATCCAATTGATAATTCATTGTATTCTGATCGAATCTGCTTGCATTGGAAATCACACTTAAATAAAGAATATACTTTATCTAATTACATATATCGACAATAATCACATAGCAAACCGAGATAATCTTCGTCGCATGTGCAGATTTCCTGCAGGATTGGTCTCTCGAATTTCTTGGCTTCGTTATGGCATTGGTGGTTTTGCCCATTCACTTTCGATTTTTACTGAGCCATTTATAATCGGCACGATGTTTTTTCCTGGAATCACACGATTGTTCGTTCACGAATCTGTTTTAATAGCTGCTGATTATTAGCTGATGTTGTAGTAATCTAATTTTCTCAAATCTTAAATATTGACGGATCTTTTTTTGCTTCCGCATTCAGAAATAGCACTGAATCCACATACCAGCTGATGCATGTTTCACCCTTCATTTGCATGATCTGGCTGTGAGTTTACGGCCGTATCCCTGTCGCTGTCTCTCCTTTAGTCTTTCATTGAGATCGAAACGTCAATAGCGCGCATGTAAAGCCAAGAGCCCCCACCTTTGATCAACCTCCCCTTTGACAGGCATCAACCGGTGTTACAACCGGCACGTGTCCGCCCGTCTCTTTATTTGGCCCTCTACTCTGTTTCCTTGTTCTGTCGTCGTCGCTACAGCCAGAAACATGTCACATGACACAAGTCGATTCGTGTAGTCATATCATCATCATATCATATCATATTTATCCTGACAGCAGGCAATGGGCCTGCAGGAGGTGACATCATTGGGGAGGGGATTGAGATCTTCGTTCTCAAAGTGTCGGAGGGTCAAGGGTTGGGATCTTCTTAGATGTGTCATCTCAAATGTCCGTCGCTCTTATCTAGTCGATTGATTACGTTTGAGTGTTGAAGAAGTCCATCCAGCCGCCGAAGTCTTGCGTGGTTTAGAATAAGCTCACGAAGCAGTCTTCTTGAACGGGGCCTTTCTCGACGGTAGATCACTTGAGTCGATGGGAATCCGTCCTTGGTCCTCCTCTTGATGTATTCGTGTAGTATCCAATGTAAATCCTCTTCCACAAACAATGTGCCCTACTATTCCTTCAACATGAAACATGATGACATTACAAGATCTCGGATAATTTTTTTGTTTTAAAGCTCCCCTCCACACCCGTTTGGAGTAATTCAAATGTGAATTCCCGCATTTTTCTCCGTGCACAAATCGATTTGAAAATTCGTTTTGGTAATTAAATGGGCGCGAAATCATCAGGACCGAGACTTCAAGTCGGTTGCACACACACACAGAAACCGAGACATACCCGTGGCGGGAATTGAAATCTGAGTTATTCCAAACGGGTGTGGCTATATATTATTTTTTCCCAGTGCGTCTTTGCCGAGGTTTTCGAGGTCGACGTTTGTCGAGGCCAACGCGTCTGTGGCACTAGGAACGAAAATGGAAAAGCTTTACCTCACATTTTTTTATTCCAGTGACAGATATGTTCATGAAAGTAAAAAAGCAGTAATATGGCTCTACAGAACTTTACAGAAGTCACAAATAAAATGTTGTAAAAAATATCATGTGATCGAAATGTCAAGAGTTCTAAAACGACCAGCTCTAATACGGAATTGGCCCAAAATCCAGGTGGTTGATGTGAACTTCCGTTGCAATCGAGGATACTTTGTGCATCCCGACTTGGAAGTCGATATGGCTATTGCGACTCCTCTGTAGCACAAGGAACAGTTTCTTCTCTGAATGATGCAGAAACTACAAAGTCGTGTTTTATTTTTCCGATCTTTTCGGTGATAGAGCACCCAAAATAGAGAAGTTAAGTTTACATCGAGCAATTTTTCACTGTCGGAAATAGAAAAGGCTGTACAATACTGCAATATTTGAAGCTTCTCGCATTTCTTTTGACTCAGAATTGCAAGAATATTAGGAAAATATGGCATTGGTGCGGTGTAGTCATGATAAATGTACATGGATTTAACCATAGCTGCCATGCAGTGAAGAAAATTGATCGAGCGTGATAATACATTTTATTCGTTTTTTTTGTATGCTTACTCTTTCCTAGCACTTCATTCTGCGGATAATAGTCAACATGAATGGGTTTAATTTGTTTAATGAAGGCCAGAGCTTGGGCGCTGAATGAGAATTGTTTTGATAAGTTTTTTTGCTTAACCTTTTAAATGCTGATATGTTATCACTCTCTCTTTTCCACCGAGAGATTCCATCCTTTCTATCTCCACTAGCCCTTTTAGTGATTGCGTATTGCACATACGCTGATTGGTCCTCCATATTCCTTTGTACCCTCAAAATATGACAGATCTCTACCTTCTCTGCAGCTTCCATCTACACTGGAAGCGACAATGATCGCGATTGGAAGGTAAATCACTGGTTTGGGCATGCGTGGCTGGGCCAATTCCCTTGACTAAATACCATGTCCATGCAGATCCCGTGACTGGCGCCAGTTCAAATATTCCGGTGTGCTGATACCGTGATCATGAAGAGAGAAGACTGAAGGAGACCTCTAAATGGAACAAAGCAAGAAGTAATTAATTCAAGAAGATTATGGCTACCGTCATCGGTTGAAAATTAAGCTCCTGATAAAGAGGTTGAACTCGTGGCTGCAATTGTTCGCTGCAAAGTGTTGACTTGACGAATGCTCTGCTCATTTCCGACTCGACAAAAAATGAGCCTGTGAAGAGATCGCAGATTCGAGCTTTGTGTCTTCGCAACCTGGGCCTTATCACAATCGATAGCCGGACTCCCCTATCGACCTTCCATCCCATCTTTTAACCCATCGACGATCTCATTCTTCCTTGTCTTCAAAAACTCTCACAAAACAACGAGCAAAATACTGGATGAAGTTCATTCACAGATGTATTCTACACATGGAACAGGTGATAGCATAATCAGATCACTGGCAATGATATGGCATACTCGTAGAGGGGGTGAATGCGGAATGTAATGGATGAAAGTCAAGGACAGAAAGAAATATTACGGTCAGATCTTCTACTTGGTCCTGGTGCAAAAAAAGAAAACCTCAATGGAGTGCGATAAGGTTCAGAACATAATAGACTGTCAGATCTCCTACTAGTCCATGAGGAGGAAAAAGGATTACGGTAGCTCAGTTTCCCTGCAGGACCCACTTCAAGCCCGTTTCGATGCCTGCGCCGGTCACGGCGGAGCAAGGCTCGATGCAACACTGAAAATATTCATAAATCGCCGTCAGAAAAATTTCTAATTATTGTTTTCTAAGGAATGGATAAAGTGTAGTAAATCTTACTTGATGAAACGAGTTGTCCAGTCCCAGCTCCTTCCTGATCAGTTCGACACTGGCCACTTTACAGATCTTTCGTTCTTGCAGGTCGATTTTATTCGCGAGAATGAGCGTTCGGACGCCTGAATGGGATATGTTTCACGTCGCATTTTTGTCACACTTGTGCACAGGTGCGTTACTATCGATGAAAAAAGTGCTCCAATAAAAATATTTTATTTAATATTCTCACCTTGCATCGACTCGAATTCAATACTCTTTACTACCTTCTGATGAGTACCTAGATAACCCCCAGCAAACCACTGTACTCATTAGGGTGGCGAAAACGACTCACGGATGAGTCGTTTTTACAACCCCCTCGAGTCAGATTCGAGTCTGACGAATATTCGTACTCTCTCGCTTTAGGCTCCGCCCCCTTCGAATGAGTCGTTTTATTTCGAGTCAAAAACGAGCCGGAGGTTTTCTTAGCTCTCCGTGGGTCAAATTACATAAATAAAAACACCATTGTAATCAGCTCGTCGAGCTCTATCGAATGATGTTTCATTTGAACAGAAATACTTATTTTTCGATTTTTCGATTTTTCGGGTTAATTTTTGGAGTGAAAGATGTGTTTCTGGAGTGTTTTTATGCATAATAGTACTTTTAGTGGTAAGAGCAATGCTTTTCCACCGTTAATAATGGCAAAAATATTATTTTTTTAACAATTTCCCACCCACGAGCGACTAAAATCGAAAATTTCAAAGCCAGATTTTCTCTTAAAATTTATATGATTTTGATAGCGCTCGACGAGCTGATTACAACGGTGTTCTATTTATGTAATTTGGCCCACGAAGAGCTGAGAAAACCTCCGGCTCGTTTTTGACTCGAAATAAAACGACTCATTCGAAGGGGGCGGAGTCTAAAACGACTCACTCGGCGAGAGAGAGAGCACGCGCGCGCATCTTTCGAGTACTCAAAAGAGAGGGTCGTAAACACGATTCATTCGTGAGTCGTTTTCGCCACCCTAGTACTCATATTCCACTCAGGAATTACTCACCCTGCATCGTATCGAATCCCAATATCTTGTGCAGCTGCTCCCTGGCCTCTCCTGACCGCGTAAAGTCGGAGTTGTCGACAACGTAGATTAGGGCCTGCAAAAGGGGAAATTAATTAATTATCTTGATACCGATAATTCAGACAGAATAATGTTCGACGAATAGACGTATGAGAGTGGAGCCTACTTGTTTGCATAGACAACCGGCAGAGTGGAATCTGATCAATACTAAATTACTCACGTGAGCTCCAGCTAGAAATTGTCTCCAGAACGTTTTGTTCATGTCCGTTCCTCCAATGTCGAACATCTTCAGGTTGTAGCCGAACTTGGAGCACTCAAAGTAGTTGAAGGCTGCAAATAATTTCGAAATTAAGTTAAATTCGAATAATTTCAACGTATTTTCCACTATGTTACTCGTTCCCGTCAAGTCCACCAAAAGCGCGCGCAAATAGAATTGGGGATTAGAGGATTTCGAATTCGCTGAAGGGATTACGAGGGTATGTGGGAATCCCAGTTGCAGAATTTCAACATCCTTAGTGAATTATGCATACTTATTGATCAGACGCTGAGTAATTCCAACAATCCAAAGGAACTTCGACTCGGAAGACTCGGAAGGTCGAGAGACATTATCTTCTTTTGATTGATTTTCGAATAGTATGCGAAAAAGATTGAATAGAAATGAAAGCGTCTTTACAGAGTTGCTTAGCGTTCGAATTTATCGGTTTGATTTTCCCGCCATTTATTGCTTCAGCATTCGGCCAATGTGTTTCACCAAGAGGCTAAAATAAAATAAAAAGGCAGAGATGTGGTAATTTATCCATCGTGAACGATGAAAAAAATTAACACACTCGTGAATGCTCTTATCGCACTCCCCACTGATATCTCAAAATGTGGATTATTTACCATTTCATTTCTAACGCCAGTTGTTACTTGAGTATAAATTCTCACATTATCTAGATAGATCACTATTTATCTCTATCCTACCTATTCTAGACCTTGTCCAAAAACTAATAATAAGAAAATATGAAAAATACTCACAATAAGTGACTTGCGGCGGTTTCTCCGGCGCCTTTCCCTCCTTCATCCAGTTGATTATCGACGTTTTCCCGCCGCCCTCCAGACCCATGATCACGATCTTGCAGTCCTTAATGAAATGATTCGAATTATCATGAACAAATAAATTTTTGATTTCATTTCGTTGATTCCATCTGTATCGAACAGTCCTCAAAAATGAATTTAATAAATTACTTTTAAATGTTTTTTAGATTGATAACCCACTAGATTAAGCAGTGACGACGAGCGTGGTTTGTAAGTCGATGGAAACTGGGGGGGGGAATAAATTATCGAAAACAAACCCGATTCGGGATGCAAGATGAGTAGATGATGCCCATCTCCTAATTATCTGCAATTATCGATTTATCGCGAACTGATTAGACTGAAACTGAGACGAATACGGATAAGATTGCGCGAGCCACGGATGGTCAGAAACACTGGAGCTGGGAGATTGGAGAAATGAGTGATCTATGGCGGTGAGCAACACAGTTTTCTACATTTTTACTCAATAAAAAATAAAGAATTCAAGAGAACGCGAACATTTCTTGCGATGAGTCACGCTCTTGCAGTGTTCTATCCTTATAATTCCCAAATTTTTACCTTCGAAAACACAAAAATAAGAAAATACGAAAAGATTTCGATGACTCAACATCTTTTGCAAAAAGCGCTTTCCGTGCACAGAACCGCGATATTTGCACAAGCCGAGCACTTCGAACCTGAGATACGACTCTCTCCATTCAACACGCTCTCTCGCTGTTACTGACTGGAAAGGTTACTGCTTCCAATAGATCTAATCCTGGAAGTAACGAGATCTCTCTGCCTTCCATGATCCCTGGGTGGTCAGACGG
This sequence comes from Pristionchus maxplancki, assembly GCA_900490775.1. Classification (NCBI taxonomy): domain Eukaryota; kingdom Metazoa; phylum Nematoda; class Chromadorea; order Rhabditida; family Neodiplogasteridae; genus Pristionchus; species Pristionchus maxplancki. The sequence continues at coordinate 171,404 of LS585814.1, forward strand.
AGTGAGAGAGAGGGGGGGGGGGGAAATTGAGAGAGCATTAACCTGGATAAATTATGAGCGTATCAATTTCGCAAGAGGGACTCGCTGGAGGTAGCCACGTGGCAGGAGGAGTGAGAGACCACGCCCTCCTCGTTTCCAGTGCTCTCTCGCTATTCTCACTGGAGAGAGACCAGGAGGCATAGGGAGAGGCTTAGTCGTTATTGAGTTATCACTATGCAAGAGTAAGCAACCTGGACGATATTAGTGGTATCTGGTAAGTGGAGGGGGGAGGTATTGATAACGAAAGCAATTCCTCTCGGGCTGTTATCTCCAATGTTATATGACGAGGAAGAATGGTAAATCGGTAGATCCAATGGCACACAAGCTCAGAATTGAGAGATTTATCCACACTGCCGATTCAATAGAGAAGAGAGAGAATATCGCATAGATAGACAGAGAAAGAGAGAAAGAGATTCCTATCGGCTCACTGCCGGTACACTGGGGGGGAACAAAGTGGAATGGGCATCGAGCTACTGGATTACTCGTCGGGAAGCAATGGATGGAGTGGGTTCAATGCAACCCCAGGATCGCCAGCCCCGTGCTGGCCTTAAATAGAAGCACAGCCGTGACGAGCAATTCCAGTGCCGAGGTGAAGAAGGGGTCGGGGTCAAAGGGATCTTCTTGTGCAGAAAATTGATCGAAGACTAGTGGGATATAGAGCGACGTCGGCTAACAATTCGTACATGTGAACTAGAAAAAAAGGAAAAAGAAAAATAGAACAACAATACAAAACGACGTAGAGAATGATGTGCTGAGATGGTCCCTTAAAGCGTGGTGGCCGACAACGTGGTGGCCTGGAAAGAGAAAAGAGGGGGAGGGAGGAGACGAGAACTCGAAGTATCAACTTCACTTCAGATCAGATCAGATAGAGAGTTAAAGAAGGACTAAACCCAATATTTTCGACCAGAAAGTGATGATGTAGTTCGATTGGATTCTAAAAGAAAATAAGAATCCCAAAATATGAAAGTTCTAGCTTAATTTTAAAGCGAGTTATAAACAATCAAAGGGTTGCTTACTTACAGTAACCCGACGTTTGCGCACAGGGCAGTCGTGGTGGGACCCAATTAAAATGCCGTTTTTTGAGGAAAGGAAGAGAGTGAGAGCAAGCTGAGGTTAAAGACTCTTATTTACGGAAAGGGGAACGTTGTATGTGCGCTGACCCTCTTCCTTTCCTCAAACAACGGCAATTTTATTGGGTCCCACCACG